>VYZT01029257.1:128110-344632 GCA_013400735.1 Pomatostomus ruficeps | reverse complement strand
CGCCGCCGCCGCGGGTGCGGCGCTGCACAGGCGCGGCCGCGGGATGGAACGGGCGGGCCGCGCTGCCGGGGACCGCTCCCGCGCCCGCTGTGCAAGCAATTCCCTCGCCCGCCCCGGCAGACTCTTGCTCAGTGCTTTCATTGGCCATTGTGTCCCGAAAATGTGGTTTTGTTCGGGAGATTGTGAGCACCTGAAGTTACAGCTCCGTGAACAAGCAGAAACGATGCGACCCTTCCGCCCGTGTGCCCTGATGGCATCGGGAGCGCACTGCCCATCCACTCTGCGTGAGAAGGACACGTCTGTCAAACACTCCTTCGCCTAAGCATTCAGCTGACTCAGTTCGTTTGTCTAATCAAAACACACAAGACTGCTACGTTTTTATATTTAAAGAATAGCCAAAAAAATCTCTGAAGGCAAGCATGGTGATGATAAAGGAGGTGTACAGGCCCACCTTCACTCTTGCTTATTGTGATACAAATTATATTCAAAAAAATACCATAAATGTTTAAAAGTGACGTAAAATTATAAAAGCAGATGTCAAACTATTGGAATCAGTGTAGATTTACACATTGGAAATATTATTTGAAGACCAAAGGCTTCAAACAAAAATTAGTGGTGAAAGTAAGATTCATGTATTTGAGTTCCATGTATATAACCATCAAATAGACACCTCATTTTTTATCCTAAATGTCTCTATGGGCTTACCAGATGTTCTTTTTTGAAGCTATAGAAAACAGAATAAAAGGGGGAAAGAAAGGAAAAACTTGACACCTGGGCTACTACAACTCTACGAACTGTGTGCTGTTATTTGGAACCCAGGGCAGAAATCAGGGCCCAGATGCTTTTGTGATTAATTGGAAGAGTTCATTCTTCCTGGTTCAGACTGCACAGACAGCAGTGATGGAGAGCAAACCAAATAAAAACACTGGGTCCTTGGTCTGAAAGAGCTCCTGCAACACAGAGGCCCACAAAAGCAGCAGTCAGGAACTAAAAATATAATCGTGCAATTGATGGAGAAACAAAAAAGATGCTCCAGTTCTTGGGCAATCACTCATGATGGACTTTTTCCTCCCACCTCTCCCAGGCATGCAGAGATTCACCAGAGAACAAATATGTTTAGAATGCAGACAGTATGGCCACATTAATGCACACATCCATGAAAAGCCTCTGCTCACTCCTCTAAGAACAAGCACCACTGCTGCTGATCACCTCACCACATTAGCTGAAAGTGAGCAATGCCGTGACTGGCATGATGCTGCAAGTACATCCATCTTTGAGTTTGGTTTTTCAATAAACAAGTTCCAGAATTTTGGCTTATGGAAAATGAAGATGGGGAAAATAGTTAATAGAGCTGTAATTTTAAGGTAGAAAATAGTTAAAACAAGCATTTCAAAAGAGGTCTTCAACAGATCAAACCTCACCTCAAATCCAGAACAGCTTAATGGTAATACTTGTACTGTGAGATAGAAAGAAAGTATAATTGCAAAGCCAAAAAAAACTCCCTCATTGAGAATAAATCACTAGTGTCATATAGAACACTTAGGACTATCAAGCCTAAAAGAAATTACAGATTTCTTCAATAAAGTCTGAGAGGAAAAAACAGGACCATTGGGTATCATTTCAGAATACCATAGAGGTGATGTCATGGCTCCCAGGGATGGAATGGGAATCAGAAAAAGCTTCAGCCCCAAGAACTGAGAGTAAAATCAGTGGCTGTCACGTACATACCCAGTGCTTGGAGAAATCACAGTCATAAGCAGCTGCTTTCCCCAGAGAAAATACACAGGTCCTGAAACAGCACCCTTAGGTGGAAACCAATGAGTATACAGAGGAGAGAGCATCCAAGAGGAATCCTAAGAGGCATTTTGTTATCAAAATGTACAAGTAAACAGTAGCAGGGAAGAATGAAAAGAATTGGTGAAAGAACTCTGTAAATATGGAACAGTGAAAGGAAAGGAAATAGCTGGCCAAGACAGATTTCTAAAGTAGGAGGAAAATGGGTTGAGAGAACTGTGATATAAACACAGCTCATACCTATAGTGCAAGCCCAGACTTGGACTAGAAACTCATGCATTTTCTTGTCATTTTTCCATGGTCTTTTGAAGGCTAATTTCAATTTTAGACTGTTCTTAGAAAATGCAAGCTTTGTCCCCGGAGAGAAAACAGAGCTGAAAGCTCCCCAAAACACTGCTTTGAAAGTGACAGATGTGGTCAAGACATCTCCTACCCCCAGAGGCTTCACTCGGACATTGGCTGGTGGAAAGGAAAATGCTTGTGAAACTCCAGAGCTGAGCTGCACCAGCTGTGCCGTGCCCAGGGGCTCTGTCTTGCCCTGCCCTCTCAGACACGGGTTAGAAATGCTGCTTTTGTGCAGAAATACCAACTTCAAGGCCTGAAGTGGCAGCTGGTGCTTAGCAGGGTCTTCGGCTCTCCTGATGCTTTTTCAAGCTGCTTCAGTACTGTATTACTGTCACAGCATCTGCAACACTTAAATATCTGAGCTCCTAAGCTGAAATGTACCCTCAAACCAAAATAATTTTAAAGAATAACATAGGCAGTGCGCAATGAAATGTCCAATGCCTGTTTTGCTACAGAGGTTAACTCCTGAAGCAATTCCTACAGACGTCCCAAGAAACAGGCTCACTATTCTTACTAGTGTCACTATTTGTTCCTTTGACTTTTGACTTTATTGAGCCTTTTTCTCTTTTCTCTGCAACAAGGCAATTTCTTCATAAGAAATGGATCGGTTTTCTTAAGCAGGAATGGAGGAGGGCAGAGAGTTTTAGTTGTGAGGCTTTGAATGTGGGAGCGCAAAGAGATTTTTGTCCTAAAACTACAGCAGTAGTGAGGAAAGCAAGAATGGGAGCAATAGCAAGCAGTCCTCACTTCCAAAACTAACTGTGAAAAGTGATTTTTTAACCTTGTAGTCAGTTACAATTTTTTTTTCAGACGCTGTTCATTTTTAACAGCTCAGCAATAATATCTCAAATTCAGCTGGCAAGTATTTGGGCAAAATTCTACAGGACCTCTGCAGAAGACAATGGCTTCCTGAATTGTTTCTAATCTGATTTCTTCAGTAGCTCTTCCTAGATATTTAGGGAGTTCTTTTATGGTCTCATTAACTCCCTGTCTGTATCTGCCCATCCGTACCTCCTTTTCCGTGTCTCCTAACTGTAGGAAATTGTCCTGGGGTTAGAAACTTCCATCTTCCCCAAACCACCACCAATTTTATATTTCAAAATGCTTGTAGCTGTTGCCACGTGGAATGGAAGCACAGACAGTTCGTTGCAGTCCCAGCCCGCCACTGCAGTCAGAGGGAGGGCGGTCCTGTCACAGAAAGCTTTCTGAACCACAGAGACTTCTTATGAGACCTCTTTCACATCCTCTGACTACTTTTCATCTCACTGTCCTTAAAAAAAAACCCAGTCTGTGCAGTTGCTGTGCTTTTCCTCTCCTTGAACTCATCTCACCTTGCATCTAGGCCTCAAAAGCCATTCTTTTATTCTGGAGCCCCACTCGAATATCTTTTCCACAAATACTAAAATGGAGAAGGGTTGACCACATGAACTTCCTTCCCTAACCTTGTAACACTGAAATTATTCATTATACAGTAATTAAAACAAAAGAAAAATAACAAGATTGGTCTGTGGAAAGCCACAGACAGAAGAGATTTTCAACAATTCCTCAGCAGTAGTATTCCAAGAATAAAACAAAATCATTGTGCAAGGATCCCAAGTCCCTTACCTCAATAAAGATCATAGTTTTCTAACAGGTGATAAAGTTTTGTCTGGGCAAAATCAAATATTTCACATGTATTTTCAATAGTAGCAGTCATTAGTTATTTGTTATAAAAAACAAATTAATTCCTCTCCTATTCCATCTTTTCCTCTCAAATGTCTTTCTTGTTGCATAAATTTTGTCCTCTCTTTGTGTTACAGCAGTAATTCCATAGCCATGATTTCACTGCCTGGGTCAAGTGGATATGAACTGTAAAATTAAATAAAAGGTTTTGGCTTTTTTTCTTATATCATGGATCTAATTTATTAATCAAAGTAGTTACATGAGTTCATTTTTGAGACTAGATTAGTAGAAGACCTTTGAGATAGTAAGTCATACCAATTTTTCCAGTTAAATTGTTTATCTTGTGTAATTTCTAAAATGAAAATACTAGTTTTGAATTATAAATTCAACACATCTCAGTATTCTACATGACTCAGGAGTAGCTGAAAATAGATGTTTGCTATTATAGAATAATACTAATAGAAATTGACATTCCAAATTAATTAAAAAATTAAAAATCCCTTGTCAGTCATAGGAAAAAACCTTCAGCCATGTGTCATTTAGATGCCTGAAGTTGTTCACATTTGACCACAAGCCAATGAAACACTAGCATTAAACTAAAATTAATTTTTGTTCTTTTACAAAAAATCCCCATCAATATGGAGTGAAAGTCCATCTAGCAATAATATGGCATTAAAATATGCATCACATTGTCTGACTTGGTATGTGTGTGCAAGCCTTCAGTAAGGCCTCTTAAGTATTTCAGCCCTAACAAGAACTCTTCCATAGACAATTTACTTCCAAAGAATCAGGCTAACCGGCACTGCCGTTCTAGTCTCGCTCTCTGACAGCAGTTCCTCTTTGGTTGCCTCCCTCTGATTTCTCCCCAGCGTCAGTCAGGGCGTTTCTGTGAGCTGCTGCCCCGGGGCTGGTACGATGGGTGTGACCCCGCTGTGGCCCAGGGGCCGAGTGCTCCGCAGGGATGCTGAGCCCTGCTGAGCTCCGTGGATGCTCAGCACCTTGCACTGTGGAGCACTGGGGAACCTTCTGGGCTACAGCCATGGCTTCTTTCCCAAACCACCCAATGAGAAATTCTCCATTTCATTCACTCATTTATAATAGATATAAACAGCCCATAGGAGCAAAAGATTAATAGGGCTAGCAGGCCTTTCCAGGGTATAATCAGCTGTCATGCCATAATTACTCAAAGAGATTGAACGAGTGGCTTTGAAATTACAAGGAGAGTTGAATTCTTTTACTGAGATGGGAGCAGCAAAACATGGAAAGCTGTGCTAAGTTCTTGTCTGTGGTCCATCCTTTAGCATTTAGGACATGGCTGCTCCAGCCTCAAGGCCTGTCCTGTGCTAGAGAAGCACCATAAGATTATTAATCCTGCCGGTCTGGCCTTAGACAAGATGCAAAGGTCTGATCCTCATTTTTCACTTCCATTGCATTCATTTTTACGTGATTTATATAGGCAAAGAAACTGAGAATTAAATCCTGCAGAGGAATCCGTGCTGATCACAGTTGATCTTCTAAATATTTCACTCCCATCACCCAATAAACTATAAAATGCTTCCCAGAGCCTCAAATAAGAGGTGTTGAAACGCACAATTAATCAACATGAATAATTTAAAGCATTGCTTTTGTTACAATTTGGGGATGCAGAAAAGAATATAATAGAAAAGGAAGAGACATTCAATAAAACTGGCAAAAAGAAAATAATTTTAAACATTTGCTGTATGGGATTAATAGAAACTAATAGAAAAATGCCTTTAAGAAATTTTCTGGAGTTGGGAATTTTCTGGAGCTGTCTATTAACAACCCATCACTGTAAAAGTATTCCTCAGGAGCAAGCCTGTGGTATCGAGCAGGCTGAAGGGTGTCACATGTGTGTGACCGATTGGGGAGGGGAGCTCACGATGAGTTTTACAACAGTTCTCCTAAAGCTGACTATTTTTGTGATTTCAGAAGACCAGAGGAGAGTTCTAGAGTGGCAATTTGGGAAAACCGCTGGAGCAGAGCAGCATGTCCCACAAGTATTCCCCTACGGGAAGACAGACGATTTCATACCCTCTCTTACTGAAATGGTTTTGGTCAAAATTTCTTTTCCTTCCCCTGCCCTGGGAGTTTTATGTCTGTTCTGTCGATCCACAATGATCTCATTCTCTCCAGCTGACTTGTTTAAGGTAAATAGAAACTGCTGTCCTAATTTTGACAGGTAGGTTTTTTTAGTAATTTAGTTTGATTTATAAACAAATTGCCATTAAATTAGTCTTATTCCTACTTCCTGTATGATCTAAATGAGGAATCCCAGATGGCCTCAAAACAACTTCTGGCAGCATTTCTGGAGCACGGAATTAAAGAGAAAAAAAAAAGGAGATGGTCTGGCCATTATTTTGCTGCTGCAAAGTGCCCTTGCACAGAGCCTTCCAGCTCCCACTTTTCAGCAGGCACTGTGTGAAAGAGCAGCCCCAGGAAAGGTGAGGGAAAGATAAGAACCACAGATTTTTCTTAATTTAGTGGTTGGTCAAAATATTACATGGCTTTTCAATACCCAACTATTTTGCCTCTTGACAAAAAAAACCTTTCACAGGGAAAAAGGTCACAGCCAATAAAAACAAGGAGAGTAAAAATAGCATATTTAAATGAACAGTTAAATACAGTTACCAGGAAAACTGAGGTTCTGAGCAGTGTCCCTGGCACAAGCAAGGAAGCAAGAAAATTTCATGACTCAGTCAGCAGGAGACTGTGCTTTCAGACTTAGAAATGTTTAGGAGATTTACACCTTTGAGGGTTTTTTCTCATCCTCTTCTCCCATCTTGCATTGTGTGTGGACATAATTTGGTAAAAGAGGATATGAAGGGAGGTTAGGTTCAGATCACTACCAGAAAATTTTCTCTGCAGAGCAGGGCTCACAGCTGTTAACCCACACTTGAGTCCTCAATCACTTCACTCAGTGGCTGATAAGGCAAGAGCAAACCAGATTCAGACCTTTAACACTGAAATGGCCAGGAGTTGCAGAAGGAATAAAAAAGTTTTAGGTTACAGGCTGTGTACTGTGAAAGGGAAATACATCCAGTCTGAATGCTTCTTCTCTATCGTATTTTTCAGGCCACTGAGCAAAAGCACCCACCCTTTTTTTAAGGCTGGGAGCTTGACTGTTCTCAGCTTACACAGAAAGGGACACAGAGGAGGCAAACTTTGAATAGCAGCATAGTTTGGATGAGTGTTGTCTGTGTTCAAGACAACTCACCTGTCTGCTGTTCATGGAAAGACTGGAATAAATTGAGATCTTCCAACAGAACCTCAAGAGAGCTCTTTTCAAAAGATTTTGAAATTTAATTGTTTTTTAGCACATCACTCAACAGAAGCCGGGAGGATGGCTACTTTGAATTGCTGCAATTTGTGCTTATTTAGTTTGGATGCTTAAGAAGATGAAGTCTCTAACTAAAATAATTCTGACTCATCAAGGTTGGCAAAACCTGACATTGGCAGTACATTTGGTCCTGCCATCTGGGCTTTAGGAGGGTAATTTCAGTGGTGATCTGGCTACTTCACTTCCAGATAATCCAAACCCTGTACTGGTCAAGGCAACATAGATTGATTCTACATTAGGGAATGTGATGGAAAGAGATTCCTTCCTACTTAAAGGAAACTAAACAAACTTACTTTGTGTATTGGAAGAGGGCAGCAACATCCTCCAGAGCAGGGAAAAAAGTGTGACGGATAAAAAGCAGGAGTCACAGGAAGCCCTGCAGTGCCCCAGCACTCTGAGTGGCTGTTCCTAAAATTCCAGGCAGAATTAAGAAAGTGGCCAAAATGGCACATAAACTAAACCTCACATGTGGATGAGCCTGGGTTCCTGTCTTCTTCTGCTTTAGCTTCTTCCTCAGTCTTTCTTCACTCCATCAAGAGGATGTGTGTAGTATATAATGCTTAGCCAAAATTGCTTTTGTAGAGTTTAGAAGATGGAAAATTACAGTATTCAACTAACAGATAGATATTTCCTCAGATAAATTGTGCAGCAGCCTCTCTTCCAGAGTACCTACAGGAGGAGGGACACGTGGTAGGCACAGAGGCACAGAGCACACATCCCCAGGAGGCTCCTATGACACAGCCGGGAAAAAGCCAAACTGTTGTCATAGCAAAGAAAAGGGGTAGACACACAAGTTCCCTTTCCTTGTAGCCCTGTCCCAGTGTAAGGTTATACTCACCTTTGAGACATTCAGACATTAACAATGTTCTTTGATATAGCCAGAATGAAATCAAGAAAAATCTACAGCCCCTATATCTAACTCTGGCAGGCAGCTATCTAGCAAATTATCACCTCTGCAAAACCCTTACATGCAGGAAAGTCTTATTAAGGTGGCTGTCCCATTGTGCTTACATTCTGCCTGCTACAATTCAGAATGTAGCTGAAAACATGACTGCAGAAATCACTGTGGCTCAGCTATAATGACCCCCACATATCGTGGGAATATAGATTATTACTTGCATTCAGACTCCTAGAGTGGGATTTGTACGTGTGATTTAGGAACAAAAAGGGTCAGTAATACTATCTTGTTACTCTGCTTGAAAAAGTTATATAAACATTGATGTTAATCTACTAAATTCTTCCTAACCAGAGATATTTGATATAAATTATAAACAAAAAAATTACCTTTACATCAGTTATTGCCATATTATTTACCTTTCATGTATCATTGTTATTGAGATGCTTCTTGACAGAAGTTTTTCCAAGAGAAAAAGTGTTTAGTAAACATCTTTCCTCAGCAGGAACATTCAGTAATCCTAGTAGATTATTAATTAGATTTTATTATTGGTATCAGTTTTGACTCCAGAGAAGGGTCAGACACATTGTGCACAGTATTGTAGTGACAGCTTGTAAAAGCCTACTGAGCACCACCTGGGCTAGCAGGGGGCTAGCAATCTGAATGGTGCTGTAGAGACTGCTAGTCAATATTTACTGAGCCATCAGGACTCCCCAAATCACTACATAAAGCTATTGTGAGGCATTATTATTGCCACAGGCTATTCTCATTACCCAATTTAAAGGTTCACCCCCCAAGAGGTAACAGTGATAACCTGCCCAGCTTTCCAGTCTAAAGAATAGAAATCACTTGCTTCCTAAATAAAATATAGTCTTTAAATTGGACCGTAGCTCAAAGTAGCTACCAAGGCCAGAGAGAGCACCATGACACAACTTCCAAAGCATAACAAAGACAATATAAAGGCAGAAAAAAAATCCCCTCTAAATCACAGATATTCACGAAAATACAAACACTGCTAAAGTCAGGCTTCTGCAAAATCTCAGTGGAAACCTCTTTCTGTTCTTGATACCTCATGTGTCTTTTTCCAAATCAGAAAGAATGAAGATTCTTGTTTTCTTAGTAAGAGTAGGCCATTTAATCCTGCTCTTCATATCTTCCTTCTGCTGTTTGTGCAGCGCAGATTGCTGTTTATCAATATACATTTGTTGAGTTATTACGAACAATACTCTAGTCCTCAATCATAATTCCAGCTTTTTACTCCCCCATGCTCTAGGACTGTAATTGAGACAGCTGATGATGTAGCTGAATATAAACTTCCATAAACAGATGCTGGGAATTGGAACTCAACTGCACGTAGGCCATCCACAGACTTTTTCCACTCTGACTCTTCCTCCCTGCATCCCATTGGGGAGGATGTTTTGGCTGCGACTCCCCTGTAGTTTATTCCACGTCACACCAAGGACTGACTGTAGTGAGGAAAAGCTGCTGGCTAAATGTGCAGGGTTTTCAGTCAGCACACCCAGAGTCTCAGGTGAGATGCACTCCTTTTCTCTTCTGAAAGGAAAAGGTCTCCAGTCGACCTTCAAAGCCTTGGAGCTCTGTTTGTGGAGCCTGTCCTCTTCACCTCTCCAAAGACAGGGAACCTACTGCAGCAATCAAAATTTTATTGGCTTTGTTTGCTTTTCCTATAGTGCAGACAGGGGATACTGGGCAGGAATTTGCTTTACAATCACCGTTTATATCATTTACTCTTGTTCTTTTCATCCCAGAGAAAGCCTAACCATTTTCCCATGGAATTTCTGTTAAGTGAGTCACATAAGTCAACTGCTGCCCAGGCACTCACAGGAAAGAAGGATTTATGTTTTATGTGTGTTTTTAGGAACACTGTCCTGTCACACCATTCATCTCAATGACTAAATTAGGTCATTCTTTTGCTTTTTCCCTCTTTGTGTTGTAGAGGAAAACAGACGTGATTTATCAGTCTGTCATTATGGAGGAGGCTTCATTCTGAATTCGTCCATTCACTTCTAACTCCACGCAAACTTCAGCCTGTGATTCCCATCATTTTGGGGCTCCACAGCCAGAGAGCATGACTGGGCAAAGACCTTGATACTTTGGTGATTAAATATTTATAAAACACCTAATTTAGATGGTGGGTGGATGAGAGCAGGGAAGCAGCACTTCTCTGTGGCATGGTCTCCCCATAACCCACTGGAAAATACTTGGCAGCACGCGGAGTCAGCAAGCAGGAACGAGCAACCATGCTTTGCTTCTCTGTGTGTGTGCCTGAGGAGCCTGCTCATGACAGGTCCTGGGGACAGCAGATGTCCCTGGCAATGGGACCTGCAGCCCCCCGCACAACAGCTGGGTGCTCCTGAGCTGCCCAGGTCGTGCCCTATAGCAGTGCTGCAGGGGGCCCTGCACCTTCCAGTGGTGACAGAGCGAGAGAATGCTGCTCTAAGGAGCTGATTCCTGTGAAGGCTTTCCAGACTTCTACAGAATTTAAATTTACAGAATAAATTCTTAGTCTGGCACCAAAACTCATTTGGGAGTTGCATATGTAACCTTTTAAACCAAAGTAAAGTTTTGCACTGGTGACCTGCTCCATTATTAGCATGAAACTGATGGGACTGAAGAAATTCAGTTACTGCTCCACAGTCGCAGAAATCTCTGACAACAGGGCACTGTCTTACTAAATCTAATACAATCATTAATTCAAGTATCATTATTTAGAGAATTCCATCACATATAAAAATTTTAAACACACAATTGCTAGATTAACAGGAGCATCTTCATTGTTCTACCTGTCTGCTTTGGTTTTCTTCCTCTTTCTTTTGGGAGAAAAAAATTACAGTTCTCATATTTTAACATGAGAAGAGACACTCAATCAGGTGTTCTGACCAGAATGCCACACTCACTACATTTCTCTTACATACACTTATATTACAGCCAAAAAAGAACATGTGTTAGATTAAAACATTTTGGTCCTCAGCAGAGTAAACTGTTGATGCCACGCTGACAGCCGGTTAACAGCCATCAGCTATTAGTGGAACTGCTGTGGGAGTCTGTAGGAAGGCATTTGCAAATGCTTTATCAATACAGATTTACCTCAGCAGCAAAAGGACACACAGCACCACTTGTTGCAGCCCGGGTGGAAATGCCGTTTTCTTCCTCCAAAGAAAAAGCACCTGGATCATTAGGGATTGCAGGGAGACAGCTCAGGAGCTGTCTGGGGCAGAAGATAACAGTCTCAGGGAAGGAATGAAGCCTCAGGAATTGTAACAGTTTTCCAATTTTTACCTGCAATCAGGCAGCACACCTCCAAGGAAAGCTCTCATCATGCTCCTTTATCCAGTCACTCCAGACTGCAGCTCGATTATGCTGAGATTTCAGGCCCTGGTATTTTTAGCATCCTTCTCTTGCTTTTCCCCTTTGTCAGCAGGCATACTTGCATTTTTAAGTAGTCAGATTCTAATCATAAATGTAGATTAGTGAGACATCCCCCAGTCTGTACCCAGACAGAAATACTGCTCTGGCTGGATCTGAGCTGGGATGCAGAGATTTGTCAGTGGTGTTAGGTGCCCTCTGGACCAGGAGCTCACTGCATTTGACTTTTCCCAGCTTGGCTCAAAGGATTTTGAAGTCAAATGTGTTTTACAGATGTTTACACCTCATTACCTCTTTCTGAAATGATAAAAACTTCACTTGTACATACTTCTGTCTGCAAATTTGGCTTATGTGATAGTGAGAGCTTTTGCTAAATTTCACCACATAATTACTGAAGTGCAAATCCCTAGAAAAAACAATTGGCTGTAAAAATTTCATATTTTCAGCTTAAGAGGCACTGATTAGTTGGTGTTTTACTCGGGCATGAGTAGCTTCCTTAGAGCATGCATAACCACTGATATTTTTTGAAATTTATTTTTTATTCCTTTTCATTAATATGCAATTTTGAACAAATATTTCCTTCAGCCAGGCATATTGCTTAAAAAGTTGAACACCATAAATGGAGCACCAACAATGTACAAAAATTTAGTTGATTTACTCAACAGATTTTTGCCTTCCTCTGTTCTGCTTTGTTCTCCACTACTACCACATTAACTAATTCTCTTTTCCTTTTTTTTTCCTTTTTTTCCCATGGTCTGCAACACATAGGTGAGTTCTTGTTCATTTCAACGGCTGGCTTTAATTCTTGGTGCATTTTAATATTAGCTTACCACCTCTAATAGCCCTTCCAAAGTTTGCTCAGTGGAAAGGACAGGACACAGGGAGCCCTTGTCTGTGTTGAACAACTTTGCTTGTATTTCTTTTCTGTCCCAATCTGGCACCAAGCAGAATATAGGCATAAACAGTGTCAGCAAGCTCAGCCTCAGTCTGCTGAAAGACCTGTATTTTCCACGAGCCACAGATTCTGCTCTCAGAAAAATGAGACAATAAAGCAGTGTGCTTCAGTTCCCTCATACAGCCCTATGCAGTGGGATCTAAAAGAAAGTTTCATACCAGTTAAAAAGCAAGTTTGGTTGCAGGAGCAAAGGAAGACAGGATTTAGGTGTTAATGTGTAGGTCTTTGGCAAACATACACACCCTTGCAGTATTAGGATTCATTTTGTTCAAATTCTCCTGAGCGAGTGTTGCTCCCTGTAGTTATGCATGGCTGGAGAGAGCCACAGTAAGACCAGGACACTGAACCTGAGCTGAAGTATTGGCCGAGCTTAGGAAAGATCATAAAGAGTGGAGGGAACAACTTACAGCATGTAAAGACTGCTGGAGGGAGCTCCTTGATGATGCACACGACAGCTAGGCTGTACAGCAGGGTATAACTAAACAGACAGCAGACCAGCACAAAGAAATGCTTGGGCAGTCAGGTACCTTGGGAGATTGTGCTCTTCAAATTGTGCCCAAAAAAATCCCCACACTCAGAGGAACTGTACACTTACACAAGAGGGACCACACGTGAGAGAGGAATGTGCAGCCAGGAGCTCAGTTATAAAACACTCTTGTACTGATGGCCCTACACTATACCAGCAAATGCTGCTGTAAACTACAAAGTCAAGGCAGCCCCAAAGTCCTCAGTGTCTTCAGCGTCAAAACATATGACTGGGTCATTTAAATTAGCAAGTTACCTTTTGTTTATACTTTTCTTATGAATAGCTTTAATTACAGCCTTCAGCACAAACCTCAGCTAGCCTGGGAGTTTCCACGCAGCATTTGCTGCCCACAGCTCGCTCCTGGGGCTCCTGCCAGCTCGCTGAATCACCACGGTGCCAGCACTGACCCCCAGCGTCACAGGCAGTGCCGTGGCGGCCCTGCAGTATTTGAACACTTACCTTTGCAATACACCTTTGTCCATGCTCCTCGAAGCTGGGATGTAGAGCTGCATGGGAATTTTCCTGTGGCTGAACATCTCCACATCACTCCCTCTCTGCAGCACACGAATCAGGGAACTGGAGGCTCCTGACCAGTGGCACTTGCGCTGCGCTAGCCCACTCCCCCATGGTTTTTTGGCATGCCTTTGTCCTCAGGGCGGTGGTTGTGCATCAGGGGCGAGGACAGCAGGAGCTGCGAGGTCCTGGTGCACACAGCTCGGTGCTTGCTGCTCAGCCTCCCACCAGTGTCTGTTTGCTCCTTGGAAAAGGCAAGCAACAAAGAAGAAATATCCACTGCCTCGGATGACTGCCTCAGATGCTACCAGCTGCCCTGATTCAATAACTAGGTCAGCTAAAGGTTAAACCAGCTGAGGCATAAGCAGCAAGTTTAAATTTAACAANGAAGCCTGGAGCAGATTCCCAGGCCCGCCGGGCAGAGCTCTCCTGTTCCTCGCCCTCTCCTCCAGTGCCTGCAGTGCTGGCAGTCCATGTCACAGCCATGTACACGGCAACCATCGCATGTCTGGCGGGCTAAATGCGCCTTAGACACAAATCAGTGACATTAAACCAGCAATGAAATCAGCCTGTTTCCTTTGATGTACCCTGCTGTGATATATTAATAAATTTTTGCTTTTTGTAGTAAATTCTGTCAGAATTCACAGTCCAATTCCAAATTATACCATTTACCGAGCCTAATGCAACTTTAAGGACATTACACAGTATTTTGTCTAAGTATTTTAAACCAATCATGGTTTAACATGCACATGCACATTTTTTAATTTTCCTAGTGGTGTGTAATTGCATTTGAAGCTTAGGATTTTGCTGCTTTGGTGGGAAAGACACATCTAGCTTTCCACACTCATACAGGGAATACATACTTTGGAGATAGTGTAATCTGAAATTCCTCCACTGAGAAAATCAGAGTGACAGCTAAGGAAACCGCCTGTGGATCTCAGAGCCAGGTTTAAGCAGTGAAAAGGCAATTTCTGAGCTAAGACTGCCACCCATCGAAAAACAGGAGGCACAGTCATTGTGTGTCCCTGTTTTCATCTCTTCTTCCTCTTTGGTATGCTGCAATGTTTTCATGGATATTTTCTCCTCACTGCTATCTTTAACAATATAATGTTATCAGGTAAATAAACTGTAAATAAACTTAACCTAAGTGGTAGGTCAAGTATAGCTATAAACCAGAACATAAATTCTCTCCAGAACAACATCAGTAATGTCTGGAAGTCTCCCTGTGAATGGTGACAGGGAGCTACTAAACCCCCAGCCCAAAAACATATCTTGTATAAACATATATACATGGAAGTACGTGTAGAGCCCTGATCCAACCCAATGGAATTCTCCCCACCTGGGCTCTTCCCTCCACCCTGGGAGAGCTGCACTTTTCCTTTGTTAGAGAATCTCCCTCTGACCTCTTGCTATTTTCTCTGAGGTTCTTATACCTATTTCATCTTCTGCCTCACTTATGTTAAGACCAAACCAAATGATTGCTTTTTGCTTGGCATGGTTTCTCCATCATCTGCTGTAGTGATGGTTTCCCCTCCCTGCAACCCACAGCTGTTTCCCTGCCCTGGTTTTAAGAGGGTCCCTTATCTTCAAGTTTCTGTGGTTCCACAACTTCTTCCCTGAATGATGCTTTTAGCTTTACCATTTCCTCTCACAAAATATTAACATCCATCTCATACAATGGCCACTAAGAGTGAAACACTTGAACCATGCCATTTTACAATAAATTCCCTTGAACAAAGATTTGGTTTTCTTTATTATCCCTTGCATTTCCCAAGTTACCCCTGCACCTACAGTAAATGGAGCTAAATTTAGTTCAGGCAAAGCAGCTGCTTTCTCCTTCCCTGGCTCATCTTTTGCTGTGCAGTCCTGCTCCCTCTGTCAGCTCCTGGTGAAAGTTTCTCTCGTTAGTGAAATCAACACGAGGTACAGGAGGGATGTAAGGGCTGTCCTTGGGTCAACAAAAACACCCAAGGAAACCTTTTGATGAACTTTGCAAATATGAACTAAAATGTTTTCAAAAGGCAAGCAGTTATACAATGTACTTTAAAACAATGCTCCTTCTCTTTTCCAATTAGCAAGGTTATTAGCAAAAACCCAATCTTGCATATGACTAAAGGAGTAAATCACTTTTCTGTAATACTTGTAACTGTGTTTTCTGAAAGTGGAATTAATTATGTTTCTCTACTGAGAAACATCATATAAATTATGTTTTTGTGTGCTATATAGACCCTAGGGTTTTATGTCTGCATCTCCTGTGCAGCCGGAGATTAAAATCTTACCAGGATGGAACAGATGGAAAGGTCATTAACAGAACTCGAGAAGTCCATCTGCAAATCTCACTCTGTAAAGGTTTTATGTAACAGCTCAATCTCACTGAGACGCCATTGAATAATAGGCAGCATGCTGGAAGTCTTCTAATGCTTTACAAAGCCTGGCTTTATGGAGAGGGGGATAAATCATTGCATTGCTTATTGTCTGAAGGATGAAGAGTGGAGAGTTCTAGACTCCGGTGATTTATTAAATATGGATGCTGTTATGATTCTTTCAAAATGAAAAAAGACAGCTCAAAGAATGATTTCTTCTTCATTTAACACAGATTCAGAAATGAGCAAGTCTCCAGAAGTTCTTGAAAAATTTAAGGACTAACCATTTTTCAATTAAATAGCATCAGAAAAAAAGTGAGATTACAAAGGCAGTAAGATACTGTTTGGTTAACTAAGGAGTTACTTCTTGACAGCTTTAGTTAGGACTTCCCATGCAATGTTTTTACCTTCATGAGAGACTGTGAACTGTTTCACAAGACTAAAGTTTATGAGCTGTGTAACCAGTATCAGAGTTACCCAGTTACCCAACTGATGGAAAGTTCCTCCAGTCCAATGTTCTCTCTGTTGTTTTATGATCTGAGGTTGTAGAACTCCTTTCCAGTTCTTCCCACAGTTCTGGCAAACCTAAGATGCTTAGCTTCCACTTTTTAGCTGGATTCACTTCTTCTCTCGGGTTATCTACATTTTCACCTTATTTACTAATTTTGCTAAATACGAAGTACAGGAATAAACTGCAGCAATTTGACCACTAAACTTGAGCAGCACAAAATCAAAAAATCTAAATGGGCAACAGCACAACTTCATTGTTGGGTTTCACTTTATTTGAGAAACCTGTGTGTAAGCACAGACATCTTTGTTTTGATGACACTTCACACAATTGTTACTGCTTGCAACTGAAATTCTCCTTAAGATACAAGAGTTGCAACATTATTTTCCTACACATTTTGATGTGAAGTTGATCGTTCTTAACCATTTACATTCTGCCATTCTTCCCTTACTGCTCTGCAGAGGTGTACATTAATTTTTCTGTGTAATTTTCCATGCAAGGTTATAGGAACATGGTTATAGGAACAATAACACCCTAGGTATTAGGGTGAATACCTAGGAACAAAATTTGAACAAAAAATTTTTAATTACTTAGAGTAATGAAAACAAAGTCTGCTGGTTGTGTCCTATTAGCCAACCTCTTAATACCTCACTTAAATTTGCATACACTCCCTAGTTTAATGTTAGCAGATGAACTCATGATACAAGATCCTTTTCACTAAAGGCAAAGGTATCCCTGTTTTGTCTACTTGCAAACTATTTTTCCATCCATTCCTCAAACAGCCACAGACCTCACTGTAATGCAAACTGTGTATTTAAATTCTATGCAGCACCTGCCATGGAAGTAAATATGCATTTCCAAATATCTCCCAAACAATTTGAGAGGGACCAGTCTGATCTTTGTTTATGCCTCAACATATGTTCTCCATGAAGTGAAAGATTACCCTGGGGCCTATACCCTTCTTGGGAGCCCTCTCCCTGGGGCTTCACCAAATAGTCAGTCAATGGAGAAAAAATGTCCATGATTGACTGCCGGCAACCCCCACATGCCCACGAAAAATGCCCGTGAAAGTTGAGGTGTGGGAGAAGCCTTAACCCTTAAAAAACGATTGACTGCAACACACCGTGGGTCATTTTGCTTTGGGTTTCTTGGAGGAAGCCAGGGCTCGCTCAGAGGGCCAGCTTGGCTCTCCTCCCTTCCCCTGCCTTTTCCTCCCTGTGGTCCCACTTCCCTCTCTGCACTTGCTTTGCCTGCTCCATCGTTGTGTACTAGCCAGTTTGTCGCCACGACGACCTGCACCCAGCCACGCCACCGCGCGCACCCAGCCACGCCGCCCGCACGCCGCTGCTTGGAAACCGCACCCAGCTCGCTCCGAAAGCCACGCGGGCGCCGCCACCGTAGCTCGCCACTGCCGCAGCCGCCTGAAGGTCCTGCCCTGCCGCCCCAGGAGCCACGCGAAAATGCCGCCGCTTGCGGCAACTGCACTTCACTATCGATCCAGTGACTAAACAGAACACTGGGGTCTTTGTGGTAACGCTGTCTCTGTCCTTTGTTTCTTTCTCTGTTTCTCTTTTCCCCTCTCATCCTCCCCCCAGTAGGGACCTACCCCTTCCTATCAATAAACGGTTCTCAAATATAATATTGCCGCGTTCGGGCTTTATTTTTCTTCCGAAAAATCTATTAAAAGAATCCTCGCCGAGCCCTTTCTTCTATATTGGGACGGGACACAATGTTTACGGAATATTTGAGTAACTGCTGAAGTGCAGTATCAAATGTGCTTGAGCCTGGGACTTCAGAGCTACAGGCAGAACTGAAGCTGTGTGCCACCCCTTGCAGGAAAAATAACAATGATGGACTTAGCCACGGGAATCCCTAGAGGACAGGTCTGGTCCCAAGTCTTTTACTTTGGTTTCCAATACATTTAGCTTCTATCCCTAACTCAAGCAATCAGAAACATGTAGCAGATTTTAGCAAGACTGGATTTCTGATATCTCATTAATAGCTGGTCAATAAGAACAAAATATTTTAAAAATAATAATATCAAGTTAATTCCCTAAGACTAGTGCTGATGAATCAAAAATGCACCTCCAGCAATTCCATATACAAGGAACTTTAGCAGCAGAAACTAACTTAGCAAGGAATAACATACAATTTAAAGACTTTCAGAACAGTCTGGACTGTTGTCCCAAGCTTGCACTATTCTCCAAACATCTAAGAGAATCCAGGTACACAGCAGCAATGGCATTTCCGTTTTTTGCTGCTTTTTGACTGGGCGGGAACAACCAATACATTGAAAATACTGAACTAAAGGACTCTTTAGCAGGATCAGAATGCAACTGAAAATATTGGCAAGGACTTCACCCCACAGCTGGATCCCAAGAACCATTCTGTGCATGTGCTTGTGTGCTGGGGTAAGAAATTGCAACTTATCCATTGCCTGGACATTTAAATAAAGCCATGGATGCTAAGAAATTGACCTGCTATTTCTTGTGTCTGCTTTAGAAGTGAAACTGTTCTGCTTACTCAGAACACTTGTTCTGTTTGCTCTGTGCCCTCAAAACAACAGACAGACTCACAATCTGTGAAAACCATGCACTAAATGAGGAGCAAAGAGGACTGGGGAAACTGAGAAGTAACGAACTGGTTTTTCCTTGCCTCAGGTCACACGCATGCACAAAGCAGTTACTAAAGGATTACCGAACAGAAGCAGGCACAGACAGTTGTACTTCCTGTCACCTCTACACTTCTGTTGGTGAACACACAAGCCTTAAGTTTCAAAACAGCCCAAAAAAGGAAATTAGGCCACACTTAGGAGGAATCATATTTGACAACATACTCATGCCTAGACCTGGTGGGCTGACCTCGGCTGGGTGCCAGCTGCCCACCAAGCCGCTCTATCCCTCTCCTTCCCAGCTGGACGGGGAGATACAGTAAGATGAAAAACAACTTGGAGGCTGAGATAAGGCAGTCTACTAAAACAAAAGCAAAAGTTTGTGTGTGCACAAACAAAGAGTAAAAAAAAGGAAAAATTTGATTCTCTACTTCCCATCAGTAGGCGATGTCCAGCCACTTCCTGGGAAGGAGGGCTTCAGCACGGAAGTGACTGCTTGGGAAGGCAAACACTAAACAATGAATGCACTCCCTTCCTCCTGCTTTTCTTATCTTCTATATCCGAGCTGATGTCACATGGTGTGGAACGTCCCTTCGGTCAGTTTGGGTCAGCTGGCCTGGCCGTGTCCCCTCCCATGATTGTGCCCGCCCCAGGGGATGCTGGAGGGACAGCGCTGGTGCTGTGCCAGCACTGCTCAGCTGCAGCTAAAACCCTGCTGAGTTACCAACACCTTTCCAGCTCCCAGCAGAGCACAGCTCTGTGAGGGCTGCTGGGGGGAAATGAACTCCAGCTCAGCCAGAGCCAGCACAGCAGAGTAATAAAATTTCACAGTGATTTCAGATAGTTCTGTTCACATGCATTACTTTGCTTTGAATGCATATATTTGATGTATTCAATAAGAAGTTGGAAACAAGAGAATGTGAACACCAAGGCAAATCTACCAAAGAAGAATACACAGGAAAACATCAGTACCTCTTTATTAGTCTTAGGTTATTATTAATATTGAATATAGAAGTAGTCCTCTTTTTTAGGCATCAAAGTATTATTAGAGTAGTTATAAATAACTACTATAATTAGTTACTTTACAATTCCAGAGTTCCTGGGGGGAAAAAAAGGTTGCTATATATTTCTATAAATCGCAGTATTGATCTGTACAAATAATGGGTTTTTACTTGAATACTACAGATTTCAGATATAAAAAATAATAATAAAAAGACAATAAAGCTTTTAGCTTATAGAAATGTAACTATAATATGTAAATTTCTCATGTTCTTACTGGAGCTCTGAAATTCTTTGGCAAGTTGGGAGATCCATGTTCTTCTCCTTCAATATAAAACATCTTGATTTCATTACCAAACTCCTGCTCGCTGATGCTTATTACCAGTATGCTCAAAAAACATGAAGTCCTAAGGGGATAAAAAAAGCAAACAAAACAAATAATTCTTAAATGTTGTTCTTAGTTCAGGGATCTCCTGGCTGCATTGCAAGGTGATCACCTTCCTCTCAGAAACCTCAAAGGCTGAGAAGAAGGTGGGGACACATTGGCCATGCCCTCACCACCTGGGTCTCTCAGAGTGGGGCACCCACCTAGACAGAAAGATGGTGAAAGACCAATATGGAAACTTTCAATTTATCACCAAAGCTACGCTTCCTTTACTCAGGATTTCTGCCCAGACTTTGTTCAACCTGACTCATTCCCTTTCATTTTACCCGATTTCTGTCCCTGAAAGCCCAGCTTGCTCATAGTCACTACTGCTGCACTTGATGCACTTGGGTAGCACAGGAACACACACAGCTAAACAGAACCTTGGTTGTGCACAGCGCTGTCAGAGGCTGGTGACTTCTTCCAAACTCCAGGTGCTTCACATGCCTCTTTCCTGCCCCTGTGCAGCCCAGCCTGCACAGCAGCGGTGCATGGTTTGAAATGGTACTGTGATGCAGAATTGCACAGGTAGGTGGAAACAGGAGGGTGCTGCAGACTGTTTTCAGAGAGGAAAGCGAGCTGCTCTGCAGTACTGACAGTCTGAGTGCAGCTGAGATGTGCTCTGACAAGTTCACTGTGCTTTGCCTCCTCAGTAGTCCCTCCATTTGGAAATGACTGCTCTGAGAACACTAATCCTGCTCGGCTCAGTGCTTCACATGGTTCCAAGGAGAGCCGGGAGGCAGTGGCTACAGCATTCGGCTGTCCCCCAGCCCAGCGGGCTGCTCGGGCTGTGCATGGGTCTCTTGGCTGTTGTTGCTCTTCATTCTTCTGGTTTCACCATTGTTGTGGTTTTAGTAGTAGGGAGGGGGCCATAAAAATAGCTCCTGTGAGAAGCTTCTGGAATTCTTCACCATTTCCAGCAAAGCCAATCTCAGATGGCCCTGAAGATAATAGGCCACTAGCCATGTTTGGGCCAATTAGAAAAGTTAGCTGTGCCTCCGTGATGACATATTTAGGGAAAAATCAAAACAAAATGTACACGCAGCTACCTTTTAGTTAAAGGAGGAGGAGTAGGATGTGAGAACATGTGAGGGAAAAACAACATAGAAACACCAAAGTCAGTGGAGAAGGAGGGGGAGGAGGTGCTCCAGGCTCTGGAGCTNATGCTGAAGCAGTTTGTCCTTGGAGGACTGCATCCTGTGGACGAGTAAACCCACGCCATAAAAGTTCACAGAGAACTGTCTCCCGTGGGAGGGATCCCACAGCAAATGCAAAAGAAAAAAAACTCCTCTCCCTAAGCAGGGGAAGAAGATCCTGGAAATGGACTGACCTGAACCCTCACACCCTGACCCCCTCGCACTGTTGGTGGGAGGGAGGGAGGGAGGGGTGGGGAGTGAAAAGAAAGGTGTCTTTTAAAGGTTTAGTTTATTTCTCATATCCTCCTTCTAACTCTGGTAGTAATAAAGTTCACTTTGCAACTTAAACTAAGCCTAGTTTGTCCTTAAAGCGTTTTCTCCCAGTTCCTTATCTCAACTCATAAACCTTTAAGTTAATTCCCTAAGTTTTTTTTTCCCCCCCTCTCCTTCCCTCCTCTGCCGAGCTGTGGCAGGGGAGGGAACAGGTGAGCAGCTACTGTAAGTGCCTAGCACTTAGCCAGAATCAAACCACAACAACCATCCACATAAACTTGCTTTCTTCTGCTAACGAGTCTGTAAGAAGTGTCCCCTTTTCCCTTTTTCAGTCCCATCAAACAGAATACTCTTCTTAAATACAATTAGCACTTTATGTAGTCTAGAATAAGCTTATTGTCTAAAATAATTTTTGTTGCCTTTTGTGGTCAGTTTTACATACAGACGTTCACAAGCCATCGCCCACTTGGAGGAGCTCAAAATTTACTCCTTTACCAGCACACTTTGAACATGGAGATGAAAAAGTCAGTTTATATTCATGTATCAGTGAATGAAAGACTTACGATAAGGAAGCAAGCACCAATCATGACAGCTTTCATTTTCACATCAAGGTCCATTGGGAATGAGATTCCAAAGTTGTCTGCATCTGTAAACACTTCCCGCACAAACCCAGTCCACTGCTTAGAAATCCTCCCCACAGCACAAGTCTCATCCACAGACTTCACCTGTAGTTTAACATTAAATTTTAAAAAGTGTCATCAAACCTGTCATTCATAATATTCTCAAATCCATTCTGGAACAGATCCATTTAAAAGCTTCAGACTGTTATTTGAATTAATACAGTTGCTGAGTGCCAGTGTTTGCACCAAAAGGCAATCAGACTCTCAAAAGTCAGTCTTAAGTACTAGAGCCATGGACTTGATTCTGAATCTGACTGGAAGTTCAATGCTTTAATGGTGCTGGGAGAGAGCAGCCACACACACATGCTCTGCTGGAAGAGCTGTCTTTTAGCCAAGAGAGTGAATCAGTTTCTCCTGCTGTGTATCAGGAACTGCTCAAGTGAAAATTAAACAAATTGCATTCTTCTGTACAAAAGCAGAGATTAGCCCTTGGCAATATTATATTTTCTAAAGTTAGATCCAGTCTTCTGGGTCACGTGAAAGACTAGTTTCCAAAATAAAATTATACAAATTTGCTTTAGTAACTACTTGCAACATCATTTTAAATATTACTTTGTAGACTAGTATATCTTTGATTTAATAATTATGAAAATAATGTTGCATTATTATTAATTTAAAATGAAAGTTGTAACTCTTCTGTCATTCAACTATCTATTTTAAATTATCTTGACTTACTATTTTGTTGAATGATTATTAAATGATTAAATAAGTGGTTGTAGAAAGTAATTTTAACCCAATACAGCTGAGAATAGTATATTTTTGTTAGAGACTACCATAACAGATTCAAAAAGAGTTTGCTGTTAATATTTTAATTAAGTGATTTCTGTGCAGCCACAGGGAATCATTCTCACTGATCACTGAGGAGTGGCTTTATGATGTCATTTCTGGAAGCTTGTCTGGTTTATCTAGAGTGATTTAGATATCTAAAGAAGTGATTTGATTTTACCAGCATTAAAATATTATGTAGTAATTACTTAATATATACTACAATTCAGTTGACAGGCAGTAAATCAGGCAACAAACTAATACCAAACTACTCTCTGAAAACAGATACATGCAAATAATTTTTACATTGCATACCTCAAAATTGACATCCTCACAACAGCTGCAGACAACACAGGGGCCAACAATTTTCAGTATATCCATTCTTTTCTCATCTTGAATGGTAAACTTCGGCAGGCAGGCATGCCACTTCTGGACAACATAACCAACTGTTGTTCCTGGAGGAGCCTGAACTTCCAGCTTCCCAGGAAAGAGAAAACCTCCAAGTGAATGTTCACGCTTCCACATGCTCGTGAGACAAAACCCACACCAGCACACAAATGAAACACAACTTATTTTTCCACAACAATCTGGAATTTCAACGCATTTTTCTGTGTTTTCAGAAGACTGCACTCAGATTGCAGACCTCTTATTCAGCTTTTGCTTTCAAGAAAACAGTAGGACACTCCTTGGGTTGTGGAGCACACAAACTGTGCAGCTACAATATAAAGATCAAAGTCCAGTGAAAGAAAGGCAGTGAGCACCCCAAAAGCATTCAGTGAAGGCATTACAAGGTGCAGCTACTACAAACGCCTCAGCAGGGGCTCTGAGTAGGCTCAGATTTAGAGTTTCAGAAGTTGCATCATTCCAGAATTATGTTGATATTAGAAAAAACTCAGGCTCCCGTGTTGAATGTCACTATAGTTTTCAGAGCTGTAAAATGAAAACTCTAGCTGTTATTTCATGAAAGATGTTGCCTTGCTCTTCCATTCCAAGTCCATCTCCAGTGCAGATTTCAGCACCAGCCACAAGTTCCCTGCCATGCTCTTCAATCAGATTTTTCACCGCCATAATTAGAATTGGCCAGCGAGTCCAAGTGTTGCAGCACACTTGCTTCTTCCCAAACCAAGGACCCCATGCACAAATCCCACAGATCTCTCTTCCCACACCTTACTGGCAAACCCTGACTCACTTCACCTCCTGATTCAAGACTACTCCACCTTGAAACTGCACAGGAGGTCCCTGTCTCACGAGAAGGATGGCAGCAAGAGGCAGCAACTCACCTCCTGCAAGCAGCAGGGGCAGCAGCATGAGGAGCATCGCAGCGGTCTCTGCAGCGTTATCACCTCACGGCCCACGTTGTCCAGAATCCGGATGGTGAAGGGCCGAGATGGCCCACAGCAATTCCTGGTACAGAAGTCATTGTCCTCTGTTGCAAAGTACACCCTTTGGCCCAGTGCATTCTTGAGTTCGTATTTGTTGTTTGTTTCAAAGCCAGTCACAACTGAAAAGTAGGAAAAAACCTGCTAAATTCCTGAGGAGTGTCTGCTCAGACACTCCCTGCTGACTCTGCAGTTGCCCCTTGGGAAGGCAACCCTGGCTCAAAGTCTGTCAGAGGCAGCTCCTGGCAAAGGGAAATGACAGGAAAGGACCCTCAAGCAGCGAAGCCTGACAGAAGCTCAGAGAGAAGAAGCCACCATGAACAAGGACACACAGAAAGAGCACGGAGATTCCTATCAGTCCCCAGTGTCCCCCCGGCCACGGACATCTGCTGCCTGAGCAAGCACCACCATTAGCAGTAACACAGCAGGGACGGTTCTCAGGGAAGAATTGAATGGATGAGAGTTTAAGAGAGTTGTGAATTTGGGGGTGAAGCCAGAAAAGGGCACAAATACTTTCAGAATGAGAAAGCCACAGAAAAGCCTCTCAGTCAAGATTTACAGCAGCACATCAAAAGCAACAAGAGCCAGGACAGAAATTTTTATTAATTTCTATAACAAATGAGAGCACTCTTTTAAGTTTTAGAAAGAACTGGAAAGAAAAATGCAGCAGCAACATTAGGTGTCCGCTGGGATATATGGTCCATTTTACTTCTTCTTTTTGAAAGACACTGATAATACAACTTGAATATTCTTAAACACAGAATGAGGGGAGCAGAAGAAAAGCCATTCAGTTTGCTAAAACAGCAGGATTGTCTGTAAACAGGATCAAAGCTAAGGCCAGTCCATGGAATTGGGTGGGATATGACAGGACAGAAAATAAGATCTTGAAGTAGGGAAGAGAGGAGAGTAGAAATCATTGTTAACAAGTAACATTGGAAATGTGTGACTTCATCTATAACTAGCTATGTATCAACTATAGCACCTATAACCAAGATTATTCAGTTGCATTGCTGTGTATCTTTTGAGATATAGAACCTGCCGAAAATAATCTTCCCTCCTATTTTCTCCTTCCTCTCTTCCATGACTTCTGCAGGAATTGAGACAGGTAATGCAAGAAAAACAAAGGTGGTGACCACCTTAAAAACATAGTGTCAAAAGAAATCTAAACTTTACTGTTCTTGGGATTATTAGATTTAAATACTTCGTACTTACTCTCAAGAAGTTCAAGTTGCTGATGAATTAACACCTGGTCAATCTGCTCATGGTTGAAAAATTAAACAGAATAAACAGTTAACAAGTCGCAACTAAGAAAAAAGTAGTTTTAAGAAATGCTGCTGTTTCATTTTAGAATAAAAATGTATGGATCAATACATTGTGTAGAGGCAGATTATCTACCAGTCAAGCTATGGAAGTAGCTTACTCCCCTCCTTGTCCCATCCTCTGCCAGTTTAGCAGGAGAGCGTTCCAGAGCACTGGAGCTGATGGGGAGCTGAACCCAAACTGGTCTAGTTACAAGCACACAGAGCTAACATGCCTGCCTTCCTTTCAGGACTCAGAGCCTGACAGAGTTCTGCCGTCACATGTCCCAGAGCCTCCATATGGACAAAAGCAGGAAATGGAGATATTTTAGAAGCTCAGTTGCTCCTCAGCTCTGAGGAAAATTCAGGGGAAAATCAGCCTCTCCTCACCGGTCCATTTTTTTTTTTTTTAGCAACTTGCAAAACTGGCAACAATATGTCAGTGTTAATCTTTCCAGTGTTGAGACGAACTGCATTTTACAGTACAAAGACATACTCAGTAATGTGGAAACAATTCTTATTTTGCTATTAGCATTCTCTACACTGTGAAGTCTGACTAGCACCTCTACTAACAATATTAAGAGGTGTGAAGAAAGCATGATGTAGAAAATTAAGTGCTTCTAACGTGCTAATTTCCCATATTATAGGTATTTATTCTATGCACCTTTCCAAAGGACATTACATCTCCCAAACAGCAACTTCAGGAATGCGAAGGATGTATGATATCCCCGTGTCCCTCACCTTTTAGAATCCTGCTTGGCAGGAAGGAACTCCATGAGCAAGTGCTACACCTGTGACAGGTATCTCTGCATCCAGACACACAAAAGGCTTCACTGAGCAGCCCACAAGCAGCAACCCACACAGCTGCAACCCAGCCAGATGCTTTATTTAGCTCTTTCATGGAGGCAGGCTGCATCCCAGGGCAGAATACCTGATCTGTGGGAAAGGAGGAAGGGTGCCAGTACCTGTGTGAGGTACTCCAGTCCCGGAGGGCAGTTGGGAATAGAAGGAGGGAGAGGCATCCAGATTATCCCATCCATGGTGGGCTGGTTCTGGACAGGTGGAATGACAAAACCACCTGGGAATCCCATGGGGTGTGCCTGGAATCCATAGTTCCCTGCACCTGTGACATTTGGCATGGTAGGAAAGATACAGTTATGAAAATTAGATGTCGGAAAAGAATCTCCCCATCCATCTTCAAAAGAGTAATTTATTCACTATTTTGAACTCTGGAGATCCCTATACCTTATATATTTATTTTTGAATACAGTAACTTTCATGAAGGAAGTTACACTGCCTTGGGAGGTTCTAATGCCTCAGACAAAATCAAACCAAATAAATAAATAAAAGCATCATTCTTGAATAGAAAGGAAATTTCATTCACCTTGAGATAATCAATTCAAAAAACAGAAATAAATAAATAAATAAAGGTTATTTCTAAGTAGAGAAGATAGAATACTTTAAATTACATGAAAAGCATTGGCATTTACAAGCTGTCAGTTGAGTAAATGAAGAATTTTAAGACAAAGTTTTTCTGGAACTGTATCTTCTACTTTTCTTAAAGGAAATGTCCTTTCAGCAAAGCTCATCTACAGCTTTCAACCCACATGACTTGTAGACCTTCAGCCCACACCAGCTCAGCACCAAATTTCACATTACATTACAACACATGGACCAGTGCACATGGAAGATCAGGCTGGGGCCATAACCAGGCCTGTACCTCAGGTGATGCAAACAGCTGTGGCCTGAAACTCATAGGTGGCCACATCACCCATCCCAGAGAAGAAGCCACCCTTTGGGAATGCAAAATCACTCTTATGTCTGAGCACGGGCTTTGCACACAAGCTACCTGCTGCTATTGTGCACTGGTGTGAGCACACAGTTATTCAAAACAACAATGCTCCTGCACAAGCAGCGAGTGTGTGTTCCCTGCCACAGCCCAGTGTCCTTCCAGACCTCCGAGTGCCTTGTCCCGAGATGCACAAGCTTTAAATTATGAACAGCACAGTCACTTAGGCCAGACATTTTGCTTTTTACCTCTGACTTATGCTTTGAGCCTGACTGTTAGATATTTATTATGATTTAGTTCTTCGGAAAGCAATCATTGCCAGAATGAGAGAAGCTGTTCAGGAGTGCTGCATTTTGAAGAGGAGCAGAAAGTGAGACAGAAGAAGAGAAAGCAAGTGAGGGAAAGTGTAAGGTATAACCACCTGCAAAATACAGCAAGAGAGTATGAAACAGGAACAGAACACATGGAGAACTGCTAGAGAAAAACAATTCTTTCTTTCAATTCTTTCTGGATTTCTAGAGAAAAATAAAGTGAAATACTAAAATAACATGATAATTAGAAAATCTGGTTATCACTAGGAGCCTGCTGCACATTAATCGCAATCAGTAACACCCAGCAAACCTCCCTAGCAAACTCCCCACAGTGACCACACCTGATATTTTTAACTCCTACCAATGTTGGTACTGCTCAGCACATGCTCACGTGTAGTACCAATAAGGAAAGAAATGACTTTTCAGCAAAACATAAATTACAAGAAACTCTATAGAATTAATAGCAGAAAAGTAAATCAGAGATGATCCCCCTTGTGCCCCATATTCCCTGTGCTCATTTCCTAACGGTGTCACAGATCTGTAACCAAGCCACCCACCTTGGTAAGTCCCAGGAACCTGCTGAGGGGAGCCATAGGGCACTCCAGGTGCTGTGGCAGGCTGAGGTCCTGGAAGAATGAACAGATGTGCTGAGTATGGATCATTCCCTCCTCCTCTGCGTGAAAGATCCCCAGCACTGCCTCCTTTCCCAGAGTACACACAGAACAAAAAGTAGGCAGTTCTTTTCTGTATAGCAAAAATATACATCAAGATAGTATTTATGAATAAGGCATGTATTAAACACCAGGAAAACTTAATGGAGTTCTGGTCCTTAAAGCACAGGAAAAAGATAGGTACTGCACAGGATGGCATGAAGATGTCACAGAATCACAGAATCATTTCACTTGGAAGGGACCTCCTGAGATCATCCAGTCCAAGCCCTGCTCACGCAGGGTCAGTTCACTCTCTGTCTGGAGCAAAGATGTCTTTTTCATTGAGATTTAGAAGGAGACTTGAATTCAAAACATTGCCAGGAACTGACAGGCTGCCCTCCAGTACAGAACATGGCAATGAGCCATTCCCCTCTGTAAAACCTCCCAACTTCTTCAAGTTCGGACTATACTAATGTCTCACCAGCAGACGGAGAGGGTTATGGATTTAAAAACATTTACCAGCTTCAGTTTGTATGCAGAAATAACTTGAATTTCATGATTACTAATTTATTTATTCTTTTTACTTAACTTCAGAAAACAACATCTGAAAATGTAAGCTCTATATTTTGTAAAATATTCCATTTTAAAATGTAAATAATTTCAGCTTAAAACGTTCATACATATTTCATATAATTAGAAGATAAGCTAATAGCTAAGGTAATATTGCTTGAATATGCTGTCTTTGATGTTAGCAACAATTGACATTTTGGTTATATTTTACTCACCTTGCATTGTCGTAGATCTGCTTGTAATTGTTCTGCAAAAGAACATTTTTATCTCATGATTTTTTAAATACATAATTTCACACAAGAGTTATTCAGAGTTCTCTGTTTATTATTGATAAAACATATTTGCCTAAGCTGTATGGGAAAGCTGAATTACAAATACAAGATAAAATAACCTGAAGTATCTCAGCTTCCTTCTAGGCTATATCTCCACCACCATGAGTATGATTTTCTGCATTTATGCTTTGAGTATCATGAAATCATCCTCAGCACAGAGGAAGGCACTGGGATGTGTAAGACTCCACTGTGTAGCCATTCAGAAACACCCCGTAATTCAGATGAACAATTTACTGCAGTACTTTCAGGGCAGCTGCTTCAGTGTATTGACATTGACCACAAAACCTGCTCAGGTAAACCCTGAAGGCAGCCATGTAGCTGTGCCACCACCTACTCAGGTCTTTAAGCTACTCCACTTCTCTAGTGGTCCTATTATCACGTATTTAAAAAAATCAAAACCCCCAAAAACACAGCCCACACACAAAAAAATAAAACCAAAAAACCACCAAAACAAAACCAAAAGACACAAAAATCCCCCTACTTACTGATACCAGCATAAACCTTAAGAGTTATTTCTTTCTCTGGGGAAATGAGTGAAGCAAGACAACAGCAGCAACTGCTATTACAGACAGAGATCCAAAACAGGAGATCAAAAAGTGGAAGTGTAAAAAAGAATGGTCTAGGCACTCCTGTTTAATAGGATTGAAAGCTTTGAAATAAAAAATAAACCTAGTTGTTCTTTAAAAATAATCCAGTTCAAGTTAAATTACCACTAGATTTTGTCTGTTATGATTCTTCTAACTACTTCAGTTCAATGAGGATGGTTGTTCAAGGCTGAGAAAAGAAATGAAACTGAAAGCAATCCCTTCCTGTTTTTCACTCCCCAAGTAAAAGCAGATCTCACAGGGTGATGTCTAATGCTTCTGGGATGTCATGGAACTAAGTCACTCCAAATCCTACATAACATCCTCCTCCAGCGCGGCTGGTTCAGTTGCTCTTAAAACCTTCCTTTTTTAATATACTTTTTCTTCTACTTTACTAACAAAACCCCCACCCAGTTTCCTATACTTTAATTGGATTCTGGTCATAAGGTAGATTGGAATGTAGTCACTGTATGAATATCACAAATTATAGAAAAAATTAAAAAAATGTTATTTAAACTAGCAAAAGATCAGTTTATACTGTGAGATGTTCCAGCTACGTGCACTTCAGTGAAATACTGAGAATTACAACTAAACCCTTTGGTAAAGGGAGAGTGGAGACAGAATCATATGATTTATTTAAAAGAAAGGCTTTGTAGTAGTCCAAAATCTTCCATTGTCCCTACAACCACACATACAAGCCACTGCACAATCTAGGATTTAGAAAATGTTGATATGCTCTATAGTAAAAAGCAATAACAATTTTACAAAGCCCAGGCTTCATTGCATCTCTATAGTTCCTTTTTTATGAATGTCCATGTTTCTGTTCAGGCACAGTCTCATTTTCCCAACTACACAGCTACATGTCCCTTAGCCTGATGCACGTCACTAGATCTGCTATAATTCAGACATGTCATAATTACATTAACTATAGGGCTTCTGTTTTTTATCAGAAAAGCAGAATACTAGCATGACAAGTAGTTTCATTTCTTATCCAGCTCACTGAAATGCTGCCAAGAGCATATTAATGTAAGCTCCAAAGCACAAACATGCTTAGTGCCATACAAATATCAAGCCAGGCCCCTTCCAAGAAGTTGTAATATTCAAAACACAGGAAGCCAAATACCCGGGAGGCATGCCTTAGTTTACCCTTCATGGCATTTCTTTTTGTTATTGCATTATATCAGACTATTCAGCCACTACATTTTAACCTTGGCTGCTGGAGAAACAGTAGATCTAGATCTAATTAAATACGTTATTTTTTTGTCTAACGGCAACAAAATATTATTCAGAGAAGGAATTAATTTTTTGTTGTTCTTATGCAGTGAGGTACCCTGTCCCCTTACGCTGCCTTTTCTCCTGAGCCCTGGGAGCACCAGCCCCTGGCAGCGACAAACAGGTGACACCCGGGTGCCAGCCTCGCTGAGAGCCCCTGGCAGGCACAGACAGGTCACACCCGGGTGCCAGCTCGCTGAGAGGAGGGCACATCACCGCTCCCGCTGTTCGCCTCTGCCGGGGCCAGGACCGCGGTGCAGAACCAGCCCGCGGCTGCTGCCTCCCTGCCTCCGTCCCTCCTGGAGCGGGGCTCTCCCGGCCAGCCCGGGCACCGGCACCTCCCCCAGCCCAGCCTTTGCGAGCGAGCTGCTGCTCTGAAGCGCTATTCCGACCTAACCCGCGATCCCCCACCGGGAAACGTGCGGCTTCTCCCCGCCAGGCCCCGGGCACAGCCCTGCTGATCGCTGCGCATCCCTGCGAGGGAATCCCAGGGATACCTGCCAGCACGGCCTGAAGGCACGCTGCTCGCTGCGGCCGCTTACAGCCCCGGCCGGCCGAATGCCCCGCTCCCAGCCGAGGCTCCGCTGTGCCCGTGTCCCGCTGTGTCCCGCTGTGCCCCGCTGCGCCCGGCTCCCGCCGCGCCCGTGCCGCTCGGGAACACCCAGCGCCGCGGGGCGGGGAGCGAGGGCAGGGCCGGGTTCCGGGCAGGAAACTGCTGCTGCCAGTCCGGGCGGGGAGCGCCGGCATTTCCAAATCTTTGCTCTCCTGGCAATCGCTTTTGGCATTTCTATCAGCATCAACGCCGATTCAGTCCTTTTAAAATTAACTAATTCATTAATTAATTGACTTAATTTCTGCTTTTCAGTCACGGGACATCAGGTTACATACAGGTGATAACGCCAAGTTCAATGTCCGCCGTGAAAGAACAAATGTATTTGGAACAATTTTACCTTGCTTATAAGGCAGGACCTCGGGGGGAAAATCATATTTACGTGGACTTCATAGTTACAGGAACAAGAACATACAATACTGAATTGTTTAGGAAACAAAGGACTTGGAGTCAGTTGGCTTACGCCCTGATTTAAGAGCTCTGGTGAACAGATCTTCTGCACCCTTCTCTGTGCATTCATGAACGTCAGACTGAAGCTTCTGGTGCCCATGTATGCCTCTTCAAAGGAAACTGTATTTAATGTAAACCACACAAATCTGATCACAGCAATTGGGGCATGCGTGAAATCCAAGACTCAATCTGAATCCTTAATAAAGAAAACAGAAATTATTGAGTGCAGGTCACCTTGTAGCTTTACATACTCTGTAGTCTTTGTCTTCTGCCTCCCAGAATAAGGTCTCCATTTCAATATTGAACTTTCCATAAACAAAACCAAACAAAAAAACCTCCCAAACTATTATTCTAGCTCTGCACTGGATTTCACCTACACACCAGATATGACAGGGATTTGGGGATTTTATTTTGCTTGTTTCCTCAGGTACAGAAGAATCTAATCTAAAGCTGACTAGCATTTTCTCACACATCTGCACTGAGTCCACTAAGAGGATTAATAGCAGACACCAAGAAATAGGTTTAAAACATATCTTAAGAAACAGGTATAGAATTATTTTGACATGGTTGGGAAATTAGAAATACATGGTAGCTTTCGATATTACCCTTTTTTTTACAGGAATATAGTATAGTTACATTTAGCTTGGTTCAGACTTATACACTGAAATTCAAATTCCATTGCCCAGCAAACATGACTTTTTGACATAGAGATGAATGCTATTTCTTAGATGAGATTATCATTGTCCTATCAAAGAGAACAAAGATAGCAGCTTATCTCTTCCTTTCAGGCATCTGTCAGTAGTAAAAAAACCTACTCACCTGCAGTGGCAGAAAAAAAGATGCCATAATTCACAAAATACAAAGTAATTTATCAGTCTTTCCCATATCAGATAATATTCCAGTTCTTTTCTTATCCAGCTAGGATCACTGATGTTGTAACTGACAGTCAGTGCTTTTCTGTTAGATCAGGGGGTTAAAATGGTCAGTACCTTTTTATTTTGTCCAGTGAGCAGATTTAATCAGCAGGGGAATGCCTAAAACATTAAGAAAAAGAGTTGGAATTGCTTCAAGAGAAATAAGAAAATTATCATGGTCCTAGTGATTTAGCGTTTGAGGTTTAAAAGTATGTTTACCTGAAAAGAATTATTGCTAGATTCTTGACCCCGTTATCCACGTATGTTGCTTATGGTCTGGATATTCTGAACATTACTTTCTACTGCTTTAGCTTCTGATGCTCCTGACACTGGCTCCTCATCTGATCCTGTGGTGCCCAACACCAGAAATGGGACCAGTTCCTCCACCAGCTTCTCACACAGAGGTCTCCAGTAACCTGGAGCTGAGTTGATGAAAGCAGCTCTCCCATTTCTTGCCAACAGCCCCCAACTAGCTCCTCGTCCCTCAGTGCTCAGGCAATACCTCTGTGTGAGGGCACATGGGAGGAAGTTCACTCAGGGCTGTCCATGAGAGCAAAGAGCCTTTGTGCAGCTCAAACTCTATTTAACCTCATTTAACCTCAGGAACGGCATTGTCTGTACTGCTAAAGGAAACAGAAGTGGCTGCTGGCGGGCTTGCTTTCTGTGCCTGTGCACACAACCCTACAGAAGACTCCCTTCTCCAGTGTTTGTGATCTTGAAAGCAAACCTGGAGCAGCAAGAGGGCATGGGAGACTCAGAGAAAGATGAGAGTAGCTGCTGTCATCTTAAATAGAGGAAAGACAAAGGACATGAGGCTTGAGGTGCAAAACTGAGGGTGCAGCCAGGAAATAAATGGAAAGAAGGAACAGAGGAGAAAGAAGGAACACAGGAAGAGAAGATTCCTCCTGTTGCAGGCTAGGAAAAGCTCCTGAGCTGCACCAGCTGGAGCCCCAGCCAAGGGGTACAATTTTTTGCTGTTTCCCATCCTTCACTTGTGCACGTTAGGAAGACTTTTAACTGTAACAAATAATGTGTAAGTCTTGTGAATTCCTTTAGCTGACAGTGCTTAGTCTTGTATTCATGTGTGCAAGTGGTTCTCTTCGTCTTAAGGACTGTGGGCCTCAGCAACGCTGCTGAGAAGGTGATTTAAATACATAGAAGAATTGGTGGGAATGTTTAGCGTGTATGTATGAATTTGGGGAAATGTAATGAACCTGAATTAATTACTTAGATTTAAACTCATGTGTTCTCTAGCTGCGGTGCAGGAGTTAGGCAGAGAGATCCCCCTCATGCCCTGTGCTGAAAATAAAAGGGATTCCACTTTCTAATACTGAAATTACAGCTTTAGTTTTACTCTCGACTTTCAGTGAGAAAGTGATAATGGCCTGATACAATTTTCACAATATTTAGGACTTGCTTGGAGAGTTTAGATTTTAAAGGACTGCCCTCAACCTAACTATTCACATGTAAGAAAACTTATCCAGAATCAGTAAGTTATTTTCCTTTTTGCCATTTATAGTACGTTATATCCAAATTAGTAGTGGTTTTGAAAGCAGATAGACAAATAATGTAATGTTCCATTAGGCAAAATCTACATTTTAGTACAGCTTGATGAGTCTAGTATGAGCCCACCACCAGTGTGACAGATATAATGTACACGCAGTAAAAGGCAGTTTAAATCCAGACATTTTAAAAAGTAGGTAAATTGCTCTTCTTATTACTAATAGTATTTCTTTGACATGAAACTGGGGAAAATTAATTCCATGCTGCTAACATTTGACAGGCATCTGACATCCCCTGAGTCTCAGTGTAGCTCTCCTTTTGTTTTGGTAGTTAGGCCTTCACTGAAATATGTATTAATGAAGCCAGAAGAAGCAGCTAACACATCATCTCTGTATTAAAGATTTGTAATTGTGAAATTTTAAATTGTAAAGAGGACTGTTCACATATTTGATTTCATTTAAAAATGTCAAGTCAGTCATCAAGCCTGCAATCTAACAAATGAGGTTTACGTTTTCCTTTGAGAAGGAAACTGGGTGAAAATGGATTTAGTGTTGTAAAGTCTTAGTTAATTCAGCATGCAGATAGCATCAGTGGGCAGTTATGAGTTCCAAACCACATAAAGCAGCATTCCTTATATTTTTACGTATCCTGAGGAGCAACACGTCCCCCAGGGCTGTCACCAACCATCGTGATAATCACTTACAGAGGAAAAGTAATTCCTGCAGAGAGCTGTCAGCCATCGCCCTCAGTCTTTCGTCAAGATACTTGAACACAAGGGGAAAACAACAACTGAACAACAATAGAAACAATACCACACATTTGGTTTTGCTACTAAATGTTTTTGTGCCAAAGTGATTTCTTTCTCAGACTGAGAAGGAGGCTAAATAAAGTTTTACTGCTGCCAGTCATACAAGTGTTTGAATGTCAGCACTGTAGATGAACCGGCATAAGCTGCTTTGCAGTCAGAAAACAGGATATTGGGAGGAAAAGAACAACTTGACAAAAAGAAATAGGCCATTACAGTTTACAGCATTTAGGATTAACAGTGGTACCAACAGTTTAAAATGCAGCTTGTGTAAATCCTGTTTTCTGCTAAAGGGATATTGCCACTGCAAATAGATACTTAACAGGGAACATTTTCCTAGGCATGACTTTGTTCCTAAAAAGTATAAGTAATACCAGCCTAATTAATAAAATATGCCAAAAAATCAAGTCAGGACAATTCCACAGACCCCATTCTGGACAGACATCCAGCTCTGTATGTCAGAGCTGGCACTTTGAATTCCCAGGCTGCTTAGCTACCTGTTTGGGTTTTTGGGGGGATGTTTGAAGATTTTTTGCAACGCCAAGTTGTTTCATTTGAGCACTGTTACAGGCGCCACTGAATCATACAGCAGCAGTGACGTGTTAGTGGTCCTTGAACTCTCCCTCTCTCCCTCCCTCCTTCCCTCCCTCTGTCCAGTGCCTTTCCTCACAAGCACATTCCATGCGTGGGTGGGATTCACTGGCCAGACTCCTCTGGAGCCAATATTGCTGCACCGCTGTGGAACTGGAATCATATAAAGCAGTTATGTCAGGACACCAGAGGCCTTGAATTGGCATTTCCCTTTGGAAATGAACAGAAACCAAGGAAGCCTGTGAGCAGCAGCCCTTCGCTGTGGTGCACAGGGTACCGCTGGCTCGAGGGCAGGGGTCCCCTCTGTTCCCTTTGCCCATCCTCTGGAGCCCCTGCTCAGCAGTCACACCTCTCTTTGAGCACAGCAAAGAATGCAATGCAGCACCCAGGCCCACATCTGCTTTCATTTATAGTATTTTAATCTTTTGGACACTAGCGCTGCATTTGAATTCAGTATTATGAAAAAATAACGTCTTTTAACCTTACGTTCTTGATGAGGCACCCTTGGCTTGTCCAGGAGCTGCTCATAAAGGAGAAGCTGTAAATGAGGCTGGTTTTGTGCTGTGATATACACTGGCACTTCTTTTATCAACAAGAAGACAAACAGAGCAATACTGATACACAGAACCAGGCTGGGGAGGGGATGTTATTAAAACCAATGAAGCCCAAGTTAATGTGTTTCATAACAGACTCATCTGATAAAAATGTACTGGGACCTTGAGGCTTTCATTAATTAAAAGATAATTAAAAAGTTGTAAATGTAGAAGGACCACTAGATCTGCAAGAGTTGATGAGGTGAATTTACAGCTCAATTAAGAATGAAAATTGAGGAAGCCCAGCACCACGCACTGCTTCTCACACAGACAGCTGAGGGATTTGGGGAGGTTCGGAAGCTGGAGAGGAGAAAACATAGGAAAAGGAAAATGGAAAATATTTGCATCAGACAGAAACCCTATTCACTTTTAAGACCTAGTCATCAATGTCAGGTACTGCAAACTCTTACCTCATACTGATTACTTGGGATATGGAATAATCACACATGAAGAAATTGCTCATCAAAGCAGCGACCTCACGCTCAGGCCAGGGCCATTTCCCAGAAATCTTGAGCGCAGCTTTCAGGAGGTTCACATTTAGTCCTATTATTTTTTAAATCAAGTTTGCCAGATTTGTTACTCCCAGCCCAGAAGGTTTTTCTCCCTGGCTGCTGTAACATGTGGTATTATAAATTGTATTTGCCATCCAATCTGTAATTCAATTCTTTGGTGTAATTGAGCTGCTGGTTGTTACTGATGAAGGAGATGCCCTCTCCTCTCCTCTCTCCCCTTAACCACATCTCTGCTGGCAAGGCAGCAGCAGGAGGCATCCACGCTGCCCGCGCTGCTGGGAGCTCCCGGCCAGGCTGCAGCTTCCCTTCTAGCTGGGACAGGTTTGCCGTGTGCTGCTAGAGGACACCATCCCCTGGTCACAGAGCAGGAGCCAGCCCTGCCAGACACACGATGGATGCTCCTTCATCACTGCAGGACCAGCTCTTGTGACCCCCTGATCCTGAGAGGTCCAACAGCCTGCACTTGCAGCTTCTGCAAGTTGGATGGGATTAGGTGGCCTATGAAGTCTATGTCGGCAGGTTCTGCAAGGTTCTGGAACCACTATGTTCCTGAAGCAAGTTTTCAAAATTGTAGAGTCTTTTTCACACTGGTTTTTACAATTGCTCTATACAGTTCTCTTTCAGTGATGTTTCCCAGAATTTCAGGACAGGCGATTTCTGCCCAATTAGATCTATATTAAAATTAATCAGTGTTTTATATGGCTCTAGAACAAATGTTTTACACCATTTCTGGTTATTCTCTCTGAACTAATAATACAAAATACTTGCTGTTAGAGCTATCTGCAGTTACATTGGGCTCATCTGACAGAAGGATTTGTTTTATTGCACTTTCAATGAAGCCCTGTGGTTTTAGTGCTTCACCGAGGTGTTGGAACTCTAAACACTACTACGTCAACCAAGACTTCCATTTAGATGACATTGCTTTATAAATGAGACACTGAACAAAGCTATTTACAGAATTTAATTTCTGGGACATCATGGGAGAAGAGAGGAATCTGAGACTTTTTTTTTTTAACTACATCTGCAATGATATATCTGCTTCAGGAAAGGCTTTTATTTCAGTTTGTTACAATTGTTTTCGATTAAAAAGTTCACCAAGAAAGCTAACACATATTTGTAGTAATAAATATTTATGGTGCTAGGCACATTAATGCTGCATGAGGCATTTTGCATCTCTGCAGATTTTCTTAAACATTTTTTCTCTCTTAATCATCTCTTAGCAGTGATATTCCTGAAGTACAACGTAAAAGAACATTATAGCTTGAACATATCAGCAGTGCAGTAAAGCATTATGACTTCACCAAGCAGGTGCTTATTTTGTAGCAAAGATCCATTATTCTTTTCCACTAAGAATGTATTTGTAAAGACCATATTAGACTTCACTTCTGGTTAGAAACATTCATTTACTCTTAGAAATATTTTATCCTCCTTGCGCCCTCCTCTCCCCCCTGCTAATTTTGTTCCCATACTCTTTCCTGAGCTCATGTTACCCCGATTTTGCAGGGGTTTGTCTTCATCAGACTCTTCCTCTTCCCAAGCTCCACAGTCATTTAACCCTTCCCTTCTGACAGGGCCAAAGGTCTTACCCAGGGTGGTGACACTCTAACTAAAACTTCATGTTCAATGAAACTACTCCAACACAGTGCGGGCAAGAGAGAACTGTGAAAGACCACAAGAGTCAAGATAAACCATTTTATGGGACCATTTTAAATCAGCATGTTAGTTGGGTCACACATCTATCTTTTTTATTCCCCAGCCATATAACCACACCTCTTTATGACAACAGCAGGTTGGATGGAAGGCATATTCTCTATTGGAGGAGGTAAATTCATCTGCTGAAAAAACACCATCCATGAACAAAACACCTGGTTCCAATGGCTGCAGCTGAAAGCAAACAGTTTCACCTTACGGAAGTTTTTCTGGATCACAAGCACATGCTTTATTTGGGTGCTATGCCTGCTGGCACAGGTGATCCTGGCGTATCAGTTGCTGCTTCTGTGCTCTCACTGAACAAAGTGTTTGCCAAAGACACACCTGCCTGTTTGTACAAGGGTTTCTCTCTACAGTCCTGCCTGGATTTAGTGTCTCTTGTCCTTATTTTATTGCCCTGAAACTTTCACATCATCTCTTCACTCACTGTTTGCAGTTATTGAGCAAAGCACAAAGCAAATGCACCCATTCAACCTTTTTTCTCAGTGGCAAGAACAGAACCACCACACACCGTGTGTTTTTAACAATGAAGTTACTGCTTTAGTATCACGATGAACACTGTATGAGCATCCACGTAGGTGAAAGACAAATAATGACCCATCTCACAGATCAGCAAAAGGGAAAAATCTCTTTGATCTTCTATTAGGCTCCAATAGGAAAGGAAAGTGATCAAACTGTGGGACTGCACTGACTTTGCAAGGGCAATATCCACTGTGTCAAGGAGGATGAAATCCACTGTACACCACTAATTCTTGGGGGATTTCACTCTTCTGCAAGTTTCCATTTCATTTTATACCAGGCCCTTGAGAGTCTGAAAGCAATAAAACCAGAGATAAAACTCTTCCTGATAGGGAACCATTTAATTAATTAATTACCAGATGGCTTCTGCTAAACTAGTTTTTATCTCAACTGTTGCATTTTCAGAGCATTGAAGTGATGCTGCTCTCACATGGTAGGCTTACTTAAGTAAAAATATTTCAGAATCAAATATTTAAAACTCTTCCAAACTCTAAGGACTTTCAAGTGCACATACAGTTCTTGGTTTAAATATTGGTATTTTTAAAAGTCCTTTGAATTTCAAACCTCAACATTTGAAAACTAGTCTTACTTTTAAGAGTTACAAGCGCTGTGTGGTGGACTCAGTGTGCAGTATGGTTAGTGGAAGGTGTCCCTACCCATGGCAGGGGCTGGAACTAAGTCATCTTTAAAATCCCATCAAATCCAAACCATTCTGTGATTCTGTGATCTGGGGGGAAAGGGAGGGAACAGAAAGAGAAAATGCCCAGGGGCATTTCTAGATAGAAACAAGTATTTCTCCGTAGAGCAATGCCTGCAACAGAAGCTTGCAGGATTTTCTGTGATTTGGTTGTTGGTGTGTATGGGTTTTTCTAATACAAAACATCAGCAATGTAAATAAAGCACCTACCTAATGTGCCTGGAACAGAGAAAAACAAGTCCTTCAAACGCGTATCTTGGAGTGGAAAAGCACATCAAGTTAATGAGTACTGATGAAAGGACTTTCAGGTAATTTTTCCTTCAATACTTACCCAGATGCCAGAATAAAAACATTTTTATACATACTATGAATGGCCTTTAGAGACTGAAACATGAAAAACTTGTTCTGTGGTGTGGGCTTCTCTGTTTTCCAGCCCAGTGCACGTAAAGTGCAACTTCCCTTGTAGGGGATGGAGAGGAGGACTAATCTGTCAGCATTTATTCCTAGTTTAGATAAACAAGCAGCAGAATTATTAAGGTCACTCAAGGAAGTGGGGACTTTCCTCCCAATTAAAATTTTATGTGATAACTTGTATGTCTTCTCAACTTCTTGTACTACGTAGTTATTCAAGGATTAAACCTGCAAGGTGCTGGGCTCTTTAGAAATAAGAGCCCACAAGGTGCCCACCTGGCTTTTAGCACTGGAGCAGTGGGCATGCTTATCTGCTTGCCAATATCCAGATTTTAGAATATTCTGGCCCATGTAAAAAGAAATACACAGAACTGAACCTGCAGCCTCTGAAAGCATTGAAGGTGGGTCTACGTAAGATTGCTTCACTTATTTATTCCTTATGAAGGATGATACTAAATGAAGGGGATAGATTTACTCCATGTAATACAGCAAATAAACATGCCAAAATCAAGATTGACAAACCAGCTTTGGAGTAGCTGTACTGCAGTTCTGTACCCAGCTGCAGGGCTCCACACCAGAAACAGAGCTTGCCAACAGGACCTCAGCGGGTGCCTCTTCATGATCTGTGGGACCTGTTTTATATGAAAGTTTACAACTTTGAAGTAGATCTGCTGGGTATGAGCACATGAGGTCAGGCCTCTGAGTCCTACTGCAATGCTGTAGTAATTATGTTTGTACTTCTTTTCCAGAAGAAAAGTAAACTGAGAAGAGGGGGGAGAAGTCTCTGTATTGTTTCTGCAAAGAGAGACTGGAGATAAGACCTAATTGTGAATTGAGATGAATTTTCAATGCCAATCTTTTGTGCTTTGGTAAGAATACTAACAAATACATAAGAAAGCAGAAAGTCGTATCTGTCCTGGGCTGTCTCATTCAAAAAAAGCAATTATTATTATATTAGAGATTGGTTCACTTCACAACAGAGGACTGAAGTAATAAAATGCTGACAAATCACAGATAAAATGTTGTCTTCTGGCAAGGGCTAATAGAATTCTTCAAAAGTGATTTGGCATTAAGGAAGCTATTCCTAAGTGGTATCAAGTTTTGAAAAATATCAGAATTTCCAGCAAAAAAACCAAAACAACAAAACAAAATGAAATCCCCTTTCATAGTATATGGGGCAATTTTCCCCAACAAGCTGAAGGGGTCTTTGCCCCCTAAGGGAGCCATTTTAAGTCAAGAAAAAAGCACATTTAAAAACTTAAAGTTGATCTTTGAATTAAACTAGGATTTATAATTCTAACATAGAACATACCATTCTATTTGAAAAGAAATCAATACAACTTATCAATAAGATGAGCACCAGGAGGAGAAAATTTTGTATTTTTTTTCCTAACAGCTTCACCTAGACAATTCTATTAGAAAATGTGCATTTTCGATAATTTCCAGGTTTGTCTAATCCTAAAACAAATAACCAAATTGACACAAAAATATTTTTTTCAATACACACAGTAAAGTCTGCGAAGAGCAGCACACTTTTGTATCCACCAAATTATAAGACAATGAAAGGATCTCAGAACTTACAGGGGTGCTGTGCCTTCACTCTCTTGCAGAAGTGTCTGATCTTCCCACGGATAAACCAGCTCCTCCCCAGGCGCTGGTGCTACCAGGGTTTGGGGCACTACAGGGGATGTCCACCCCCCTGCCCCAGTACAGCACATAGTGACAGACCATCATGACATGGCCTTCTACCATAGAAACCTTCTGCCCTTCTAGGGACACCACCACACTGCAATCTCCTTTACACAGGGCATGTTCTGTTTCTGCAGAAGGTGAGGAGTGTCCTTGGCCTGGGCTGCCCCTCTGTCCACCTCCAGAAGCTCCAGGTGCAAAAACTAGGCTGGGTGCTGACCAGAGAGCTCACTTCGTGGTAGATTGTATTCTGCCCATGCCCTGACCAGATCTCATAAAATAACCTATAATTCAGCTGTGAACTGCAGGAAATAAAGATAACCCTGTATTGCATGGGAAAGGTTTAATATCAAACAGAGTAAATAAAATCCTTCAGTTAAGAGCAAAATTTAATTAGAGGTCAAAGGTATGTTGAACTTCAATCAGCATCCTGGGTACAGCTTATGATGTGTGAAAAGGTAAATATTGTCATAATGAGCTGTTGCTGCCATCTACTGAACACAAGGAGTGTGAACTACACAGATTTACAGTTTGGCTACTGACCAAAAATATTTGTTTGGCTGGATTAAGTAAAATTTCTGTTTCATTAGAACAATCATGTTTCTTTCTAGATGGTACTTAGGACATGAATTTCCTTTAGAGAGCATTTGTGACCCTTTGGGAGATTCTGAATTCTCCTTTGGAGAGCCACTCCTACCCTCTGGGGGCAGTGTGAAAGGTGGGCATACGTAGCTCCCATAACGTGAAACACATTGCTATTAATAAGGAAGAGTTATTAGTTAGAGCTGTGGGTTAGTAAGGTCTTAGAACACACTGGCTCCTCTTTAGCAGGATCATGCAGAACTCCACAAACTCTGCTGAGGATGGATCCCTGCCCTCGTGTGGCAGCTGTGCTTTAGATGAACGACCTCCCAGCTGGAGAAGCGCTGGCATTGGCACTGAATTTCTGCCAGGATGCTGAAGGGTGGGACAGAGGTCAAGGCGGCTGCTGAGAGAGTTCTAAGCAGCAAGAGCTATCCCAGCCCCACTGCTGGTTTTATCCAGGGATGAGCCTGTTCCCGTAGGTCCTAGAAGCTGCCTCTGAGTGTTAACAGCGGCATTCAAACACACTCATGTACGTACACATTAACAGCAAAACTCCCTTGTATTAACACACAAAGCAGCAACAAAGTCACAAAGTGCAAGAAATCCAGTATTATCATCTGGTTGCAATTCATTAAAAAAATATATGCACATATTGCTTACCTACAAAGGTATATTCATGGACACTCACAGCCAAATTCAGCCCTGCAGGTAAATAAAACCTTATTTTGTGTTGATGTCAACGAGGTTGGACACATTAGCTTTAGAAACATCTTTGGCTTGTTAAGGGCCACAAGAAGACCGGAAATTGCAGAGGAAAAGTGGGGGAAAGGCGAGGATCCTGCTGATCCTAAGGCACTGAATACAGTCGAGCGTTCCAACACACAGCTCAACAACAGTGCAGGAGAGCCAAGCTTACGGGCTACAGTAACAGTGACTTCCGTCTAAGAGGGCAAAGGGATTTAAAGAAAACGAAAAAGATTCTGGTTCTTTTTCTCAGTCTGCAGTCAGGAGTGCAGGAGCTGCAATTAACAGAACGACACCAGTGAGAGATTAGCGAGAATAGCAAAGAGCATCCTGTACTCCTGTGCAAATTCAAGAATTTCCACACGAGGGAGCTTCTTGTCCACGAAGCTCACAGGGTGCTTCCTCCTGGGAAAGGTGGCAGCAGTGGCTCCCCGTGAGCTCCCAGCTCGTGCAGCCTGATTGCACTGCTCCGAGTCACAGCGAGCCAGTAATGAAATGGTTAACAGATAATGATGATTGTCAGAGCTTGTTAACCACAATTATTTTCAAGACATATGTAAATCTTTATAAATACCTAAGTGTGGTATATAATCTAAAACATACTGTTTAAATCTATAAGCATTCCTGAGTTAATTTCACTATGGGAACGTTAGTTGCAACTTCCTGACTTCACTGTGTTTGAATTCATATCCATGAACATTAATTTAAAATTAGTCTAAATATTTGTTGAGAATTAATCACCTGATAAATTTAGCTCTTTTTCATTTTTATGAATTATTCATTATCTCCTCTCTTTCCGTTGATGTGTTGGTTGTTTGCAAGAATTGAATTACTGGTTGACACTAAAAGAAAAAAAAATCCAGTATTTCTAGTGATTTGCAAAATGTTCCCCTTAGAAACTTGACTGGAGACTATGAGAGCAACTGGGTTTACGACCAATATTTTCTGGTACTGGTTTGCTTCTTGAGGGGAGTTTTTGAGAGGCATAAGCAAGTTCATACAGCAAATACTCTGCAACAACAGCAAAAAGATCTGTTTATGCCTTGCATTTATATCATTCCTACAAAGGAAGCTTGTATGAGTAAAAGCCTGTTGGTGGGGATGTTTGGGAGCAGAATGGTGGGGCGTGAGTGCCGCAATGAACAGCCATGCGAAACTGCTGAACTACAGAAAGCTCCTTTTGCACAGTCATCATAGAAAACGCTTGAGCTTGCCAAAGGAAAAGAATAATTCTGTTCTAGGATGGCCTCAGGCAAGTCTGAATGAAAAATTATCAGCCACCAGATGTTACAAAGAGGAACAAACCTTTTAAGGAAAGCCTTGATGGCAGCAAGGGTCCTTACCACTGGATAGTACAAAGGGAAGAGATTTGTAAGCCCCTAGCACAGAGAGCACCATCTCTCTAGTTTTGTCTATCGTTCGCCATCAGGGGAAATAGCAGAAGACCAGATTTTCAGAATAGACCTTACATTCCCAAGTCTAGGGCTGGAAGCCGAATTTCTGGCTGCCACTCATTAAAACAATCTTTGTCACAAAATTAATTTACTAGCAAACTTAACTTCCCTTCTTCCAGCTCACTCATAACATCTTGAACTTCCCACCGGGTATGTCTTTATATTTGTTACTTCCAATATCAGTTTGCTACTATTAATTAAATAACAAATCAGAAAATTACTTCTAATATTATAAAAAAGCAAAACCCCCAGAACACACCCTCATGTGGTTAGTAACTGGTACCAGCACTTGCAAAACATCAAAGGCTTCTCTAAACATAGACTTTCATCAGTGACGCTGCGAGCCTTCATCTAATCTTTCATGATTTCCCATGCAGGAACATCAAAAGAGAAAGAAGAGAATAGCACTGTTCCAAAGCAACTGTGCTCTGTGTGAAAAGTATGTGTTTAGCTACAGCACATATAAAATCTAAGTGGGAAATTATTATTTACAGGAGACATATTTTAATAAACATCATCATTAGCTCCCTCTTTTTTCCTATAAGGAACAAGGATTTTTGCAGTTCAAAATCATGTCCAAAGCTCAAACGATTTCTGGAAGAAAATGAAAAAGAATTAGAAATGTGTAAGTCTTCAAAGCAAGGAGATCAATTTATGTTCATTTTTACCTACTGAAACACATTCTGCATATTTCATTGTTTCTGTCATCTTGTTATAATCCATCCAAAGAGTTTTCAAAGAACATTAAGTCCTACAAATAAACAAACGGTGATTTAAATATAGAAGGCACAAAAATGCAACAATTACTATCAAAAGTCTTACTTGTAGGCTTTTGTTACACCAAGTAATTAGATTAGTCAATCACTATCTATCACTGCCACTGAGCAACAGGAGTTTTGGAGAGGACAAGCTAAAAGTCTTAACTGTCATTTCTATCCTACTAAAACCAAAATTTCTGAATTGTTGGAATTTTAAAGCAAACACTTTTCAGTGAATAATTTAAATACTATTGTAATTTTTGTTATATTCTCTGATGCAAGTATCACAGATGATTTTGAAACCATTTCATGTTAACAAAATTATGTTTGCAAAAGAGCTACACAGCAACTATCAATTTCTAATTCTAGAAAACACACATCTTAACTTCATCTTTATGCCTATCACAGAGTATTCTCCTTCTCACATAATTCTTATGATTATTGTCACAAGAGAATTTTTGTAGGAATTTTTGTATAACCTGAAGGTCTTACATGCAACACTCAACAAAATTATTGAATTGGTTTGAAATTACCACTAGAAACAACATCTTTTTTTTTTTGGTTCATACACTTGTTCAAACACAGTAAGAGTTTTGGGGGACTTTGGTAGGTTTGACATGCATGTTGAAATTTGATCCTGCCATACAAAATATTGAACTGCATGTGTAATACTATTTAAACAGTTTAATAAACAAAAATTTAAGAATACTAAAAAAAAAGGGCAGACATAAAAATTAAAAGGTTTTCGTTAATTTATCTTATATGTATGGGATTTGGCTATCCACTGCACTTGCACTTTTGTAGTTGCCATCTTACAGCAAGGACCCCTTTGGCCCTGGTGTGCTCGTCTCTGTGGCTCTGCCCTCCACCCTGCACACTTACAATGAGGAAACAAGCACCGATCATCACTGCCTTGAGCCTCACGTCAAGGTCTACAGGCACCTGGATCCCAAAGTTGGCCGTGTTGGTGAAGACGTTGTTGACAAATCCAGACCAGTACTTGGAAATTTTGCCAATCGTTGTCATCTCATTGAGAGCTTTTACCTGCACAAAGAAAAAGCAGGAACAGACATAAATGTAAACAAATCAAGTGCACACTGATGACATCTCCACGGAATTAATGACTGTGACCTGACATGCAGAGTATGCTAGAGTTGTCAGGTTCTCCTTTTATTCTTATTGCTGCAATGTTCTATTAGTGTCAAATTTCCCTTTACGAGTGGCACACAAGGAAGGGTCTCAAGTTTGGAAACATCAGCATCTTTAGAGCTGACAAAAAGGGAGAAAGCAATTGTGAAAGTTTATGCCAGTTTTGCCTTTCTTTCACAGCACTGCGGGGTTTTTTCCTGTCTTGTGTTTTTTATACTCTCCTAGCCACAGTGCTGCGGGCCACTGTCCCCTCAGGAAACAGGTATGTTCTCCATTATGCAGCCGTCTGCATGTTTCTCACAGTACACTATTTCAGACAGTACCCACTGGAGTCTTCTGATATGGCTAATGAGTTGATAAACCCAAAAATTCCTTTATGATTCTTAACTAAGGCAAAGCACTTTGTTCACGTCAGAAAACTCTGTTCAGGGTTTCTTCAAGTATCTCCCATTCTCCCTCTCATCTGAGAAAATTATTCAAAGTACTAAAATTTTTAAATTGTTAACACTTGTATGAAACATACCTCAAAGTCAACGTCTTGAAAACAGCCACAGGTTGCATATGGACCAATTATTTTCAGTACATCTTCTTTACTTTGATTCTGTATAGTAAACTTTGGCAGAAAAGGGTCCCAGTTCTGTACAACGTACCCAGCTATTGTACCTGGCGGGGACTGAACTTCTAACTAGCAAACAAAGGAAAACAACAGCAAAAAATATTTTTAGCTGATTTGATATTAATATATTTTTCCATGATACTGTATTGTTTATATAATGACAAAATATTTGTTTACTGAACATAGAAACATATCATTTGACCAAACACAGAACTGGATATTGCGGAATGGTCTAATGGTAAATATAGTGGACAATATGACGCTCAAAAGCTGCACCAGAAGCCAATACCTTACATACAATACAAGACTTTATAAAAGCTATAAACTGAGAAAAAGATTTTGTTATTGTATTCAGTGATTATCCTATAAGCTTTTTTTAAGTAGCTGTACTAGCAAAGGACCTTTTTTAAAAAAATCCTGATGCAGTGCTAAGAAGGTAAGTGGATGAGCCAACCAGTGAAACATCTTCATAACACAAGAAAGATGTCTGAAAAAAGGAGAGTCAAAAAATACAGAGAAAAGGTCTGATGCTCTATGGGACCTGCATTTTTCACTCCAATCAGCTTACTTCCACGGTCTGCAATGTCCCAGAGCTATATGGCCCTGCAGAGGCAGATGCAGAGAGTGAAGGCTCAGCCTCCTCAGAGAGCTGCATCCTCTCATACCCACAGACCCAGTGGCCTCCAGGAGTTCCATCCTTCACCCTCCTGGAGTACAGTGGGTGGTCTCTGCCTGTGTCATGGCAAGCAGTATTTTGGGGTGTTAGACTGGAGAGACATCCTCAGACACAAAAGCTTTGCGTGGAATGTCAGCAAAGCCAGGTCCCGTGAAAGGAGGATTGGGAACAGAACTGGTTTATCAGCAGTTGTATCTACTCAAAGGTTTCCCCACAGTCCCAGGGCTGAGGGATGGCTGGGAATTCCTGATTTCCTCCCTGCCACCCTCCAGGAGCTGCACAGCAAGGTGCCGGGACAAAGGGTGTTTGGGATTCCCTCACCTCCTGCAGGAAGCAGGGGAAGCAGCAGCTGTTGCATCTCAGGGGTCTGGTGACTCGGATCACCTCCCGGCCCGCGTTATCCGCGATCCTTATGGTGAAAGGTCTCAGAGGCGAGCACAGCTGGCGGTCTAGGCAGCCGTTCTCTTCCACTGCAAAGAAAACTCTTTGTCCCAAATGGTTTTTTATCTCGTATTTGCTGGAGGTCTCTGTGCCGAGTATGGCTAATAAAGCAAAACAAGTACAACATTAACTTAATGCAATGTTTGTTATTATCTTAGTATAATATTAGTGTGATGTGTATATATATATATGAACATCTATTCTAAAAGTCTATGAGACAGGTGTGTACCAGCACTGGTAAAGGGTGACAAGGATTGCACCATACCTTCCAGAAGCTCCACTTGCTGATGAATAATTATCTGGTCCAGCTGCTTTAAAAAAATAAACAAGATGGTGGGTCTTGGATAGGTCTGGGGCTGCCAGTGGCCACCTGTCTATTTTTATTGCTCATCTCCCTGTTATTAGGATTTCTTTCCTTCCCGAGTAGGATGCCCAAAGGCTACCTCAAGTCACACTTTAGACTTCTGTCTGAAATTATGGCTGAAGAATGTGACATTAGGTGCTGTGGCCATATAATTCACCCACATGTTTGAAGAAAATCGTCACTGGGGGAATAAGGAAAACAACAGCAACAGAAAGCTATGTGCAAGAAGCAGAATCCACTTCTTGCTCCTCTTTGGCAGGGGGAAGCCCCTTACCCCAAATCCAAGGTTGGTGCTGGGCCCCACGGCAGTGCAGCAGTGAGTGAGCCTGGGCTCAAGCTCAAAACGTGCAGTGGCCACATCCCAAAGGACCTTGCTGGAGCAGCCCAGCAAGGCAGTCAGGGGATGCCAACGATGGCACACACCAGCTTTAATGCTCTGATCTCACACACATGAGCTCTGCACCCTAAATCTGGCAAATGGTCATGCCAGGGTACCAGAATGAGCAAAACTACAGCAAAACGCTCAGCTGACTGAAACTGTCTTCTCCCATGAGCTGGTTACAAATGCAGGAGAAAAACTGCTTGCCATGGTACCCAGCTTTGTCATTCTTATCATCCCTCCAACATTATTCTTTCTTGGAGAAGAATTGTTAGCATTATAAAACCAGCAAGACTTAATTTCAGTCTACCTTTCAGTTTTATGTGACTTTTTATGCCTATTTTATGTGACGGTTTTAGGCTTTACCAATCTCTTTCCCGCAAATTCCTGATGGGCAAATGCTTGGCACAGGGATTTGCCATTACTCACAGCTGCAGACACAAAGCCCACAGCGACCTTCTGAGACCAGCCTATCACAGCTCTCCAGTGTCTGGATACTTTAAAATTGATAAATCTCGCCTCGTATGTATTCGAACCGTTGCAGCCATTTGTCACTTCTAGTCAGCTCCTGCAGCTATTTCAGGCTGCAAGAAACGCTGGGAAAAAGAGGAACTTCTTTATCCCTTTCATTAATCTCTGAAATGTGCATGCCAGTAATTGAAATAATAAAAAATATTTAGACGTAAAATATTCTCCCAAGAATCTTTGCTGTTTGTTGTTTGAGTCTCATAAGAGAGCTCTTGGAGCTCATGGGAAGGGCTCTGCTGATGGAAAGAGAATTAACAAGTTAAAGATGGCAGGGCTATTTTAATATTTTAGTATTGATTTTAATATGGATTTCTTTGCCCCATGTAGACTTTCACAGGGAAAACAAAATTAATGAGCCTGAATTGTTAAAAGCTTTGAGTGATTTTGGTCTGTGTATTGGTTTACTGTGCACAATATATAAACAATGTTGGGACAACACAGCAGTAGCACTTGTTATCCTTGTTTTGCCTTTCACTGGTTTCTGCAAGGCAGTTATTCTGATGCATTTTTATAGGGGCACTTGTGGATTGAGGGAATTCTGCACTTGCATTAGAAAGCACCCAAAGCCCTTTGGTTTAACAAGGGTCTGGTCCTCTTGACCTCAGATATGTTAAAATTCCTTATACACAGCTAATTCTTAGTATTCAGTTTTGTGGGCATCAAATTTACATCTGATCAGTCTAACCAAGTCTAAATGAAGCAGCTTTTTACAAAAGTAGTTAAACCTGAATGGTGGCACAACATGCAGCTGAGCTACATGTTGTGAATTCTTCTCCAAGGTTTCAACTTTTTATTCCTGCTGTGGGAAAAGGTTCTTTTGATTTTTGTTATGGACACTGAACCATTCTTTGAGCTATGGCTGTGATCTGGAAGATAGCAATGAGGTTTAGATAACTTTTTTTGTAGGAAATTATTTAAAGAGTGATAGCCATAGAAATCATGGTTTGTGTTTGCTGAGGCAGAAGCAGTTTTTTGCCCCTCTCTGGTGCATCTCAGACAGCCAATTGGGATCGTTCCTTCATCTGAACTGACTCTGGGCGTGGATCTGCAGAGTGGAATATTGCTGGCTGGCCTTTACCTACACGACACATATTTTCCTTTCCTCTTATCCAATCCCTGGATTGCTATTTAGAGTAAAATTGTAGGGATCTCTCTGAGACTGACTAAATTTGGATCCTTGTTACAAGTCACACATATCATGGTCTTATTGAGAAATATATTCAGCTTTCTCAAATCCATTCAGTTATCTTGCCCACTCCTGCTGGAGAATATAATTTCTATTTGTTATTCTCTATTTATTCACAACCACTCTCTATATAATCTTTCTTCCAGTAACGGAATTCTATAAATTAAATATATATCTTTCCCACAGTTTGTTTACTCTCCTAGGCACTCAGTCATGGTTCCCTCTCTGATAGTGTTGTTTTTAGTCTACAGATGAAACAGATGGAGTCTTGTTTTAAAGGAGGCTCTCTATTCCCCCCATCTTTCCAGCAGCACCTCCTCTGTGCCTCTTCTAGTTTGGACCCACCCTTCTCCATCACAAACAGCATCAGAAGGACCCAGAGGCTTCTAGAAATCTTCCCAGTGGCATAAATAATTCCATGTTCTGCTAGAAACATCTTCACTCGAGCATTTAACTACATGAAAATCTCTTATCCCAGGATAAATCCCAAGGGATTGCCCTAGCAGCTATGACTCCCACATGCATTCTGCAGGCAGCCGTCTCCCTGCTGGGATCCCCTCTATGATCCCATCTATCCTGGATGAGCCTGTTCCATTCATCACACAGCCAGTGTGGCTTCAGCGTCACACACCAAAACATTCTGCAGCACACAGAAACTCGAGCTGTGGGCACGTGCCAACAGTCAGCACTGTACACATGCTTCCCACTTCTCAGACTGCAGGGAAAAATGAGAATAATTAGCAAGGGCTGCAGCACAGGCCAGGGACAAGCATGAATGAGGTCTCCAGTTCCAGTTACGGCTCTGAGAGCGACTTGCTCTTTTGTCTTAATGCAAACCTTCTATAAAATGGAGTGATAGCATTTGCTTGCCCACATTGTCTGGGTAAATCTGAAGTGTAATTCATGTTCGTACAGGTGCCTGAATGTATAACCTGCCAAGTACTTACTATCATAATCACTTGTAGACTAAAAAATGTAGCTTCCACAGCCTGTAAGCAAATGCTCATGTAATTGACAACACATATCATTTTGTGCTCGGGCATCTCGAAATGAAAGTCATCACTCCACATGAAAGACTGCTTCTGAACAGTCTTCCCATTTCATTAGCTATCTAGGTAACTTAGCTCCAGATATAAAATACATTCAATTTATGCTCCTATACGAAACTACCAGAAATGTACGCCTAAAATACACAAATTTCCCAGCATCACCAAAATGCAAACACAGCAGAGATGTATCAGAACCGTGATGTGACTACACTGGGGGCCTGATTCTGTCCCTGCCCATGCAGGCAGGGTGTGTGACACCTTACCCAGCCCGTATGAGTGGCAGAATCCAGCCACATGTGAAATGCCAGCCTCAGTCAGTGTCAAAGCCACAGCAGGGAGTGACCCTCCTGGTAAAGAGGTTCAGGAAAAGATGAAATTCTGGAGCAGAGCCACAGACCGTCAGTGCTCTGAGCTCCAGGAGCTGAGAGGTTTCACAGAGCAAAAGGGACAACCACATGTTTAGCAGTAGGATGGAGAAGACTTAAGCAGGCATTGTTCTTCCTCACCTATGACCTACTTCTCTGTCTCCATTTCCAAGCATTTTCCTCTCCCAGGCTTTAGCACATTCTTCCCCGTACAGAATTAATGCAAGTTTGTAGCTACTCAGACTTATGCTCATCTAATTTCTATAAAATGAATGGCAGCAATGAAGAAAAAGCTTGTTTCTCCTATGTTCCATATTTCATAGTAATATCAAACAACAAAAACGCTTCTCCATCTCAACCTACCCCTCCCCCAAGGGGAAAAACCCAAACAACCTTATCCTCCAAGGTATCAAAGCAACATAAAAGGAAAACAACAATTCTAACATTCAGAAAGATTCAGGACCTGGTTCAGGTACTCCAGACCAGGTGGCAAATTATGTGTGTGTGATGTTTGCTTCCAGAGACTTGCTGGTTCAACAGGCGTATTCTGTTGAGGAATGTCAGAAGAACCAGGGAGGTAATCCTTAAAGATTGGGTTGGTTTGTCCCTGAGAATCTGCAGGAAAAAAAGGAAAAAAACCCCAGAAATATCAGGGCCAAAGAGCAGCTAGGTTCTTGGGTCAAAGCTGGAACAATATTGTTCTGCATGTGACTGTATCACTACTTCAGTTCAGGTCAGGAGTGAGGACCCAAAAGGAATCTCCTGAGGGTCCCTCACATCGAGCACTCTGATCATAAACCTGCCTTAGAATATGCAAAGAGGAATCACTGCAGATGAAGCTAAATCAGGACACAGGGTCTTGGAGGGCACGTGATCTGCTCTGACAGCTGCTGAGCACAAAGACTGTGTGGCAAGGCTGGAGCTGGCCTGGACGCACACAGAGTAGCCAGAAGCCCCTCAGCACAGGTTGCCCAGCCCTGCTCCCTGTGAACTGCCCTGTGTGCCAGTGTGCCCTGAGCTGCTGAGGGCTGGCTCCCAGCAAGAAGCTTTCCAGCATCCCAAGGGCACCCATAATTTCTCTTAATTAGAGATAACCTTTCCAGGGATCTCAGATTCCCCAGGCTGGATGTTGCAATTCTGATATCAAAGTCTACACAGCCTCTTATAGTGTATTATTCATTATTATCTTAATGAACAGATCAGATATCATTATGCTGTATTTTCTGGTTTGCTATCACAAACAAGCCCTTTTGGACACAGTGGTGGTGACCTTGGCCAGTGCTGTGAAAGTAAGGAGAGCATTTACTGCCACAGGCACCTGTACATCCACAGCCCTCCACAGGCCGCTCTCCCACAGCACAGTGACCACCTTAACCACTGGATTTCCAAAAAACTCCTGCTGCTTTTTCCAGGCACATTGTTCCTCAGCCTTCAGCAGCGCTGCTTCTGCAGGAACAAGGAGGAGCAAACTGAAGCTCTCCCCACAAAAATGGCAAATCCTTGTATTGAGCTGAGCCCCCGTGATTTGGCAGGAAAGCAGTGCCCAAAGTGATCATTTTTATCTCATATGTGACAGTACTTACACACAATGGGGTTTGAGGCCCAGAAGGAAATTTGGCTCTAAGTCTGAATCTCTCTTTTGCTGTTGTGGGTTTAAATGAGATCCTTTAGTATTATTAGAACTCACTGTGAACGATTCATCATTCAATCATATTTTGATCTTAATTTATCTTTGCAGCCACTGCTTTCTTTCAAAGTCTGAGACCACAGGAAGAAATAACCCCTTTGAATTTGTTGCTGGCTTTTAAAAATGTATAACTGGATAATAAATATTTTATATGCTCTTCTGCATCATTTTACCTCACAGGGTTCTGTTACTGCCGTAACTCTTGTTGTTACATGAAATGCCACGAAGTAGCCCAGTGTTAGTGTTATTCTTGAATAATAAAGAGAAAAAAAGACAACAAATTGCAGTTCTACCTGTCAAATTTTAAGCTATACAAAAATCAAACAGTAAATACATTAAATATTAATGACAATCTGAGCTATTCTGACACTTTGTCTATTTTTGTGGATGATTCCCATATCATTACTAGTATGGAAAAAACTTAAAAGTTACTGTATGATACAGTGAGTATTCTGTACAAACATAATTTGTAGAGTGACATGTTCCTAAAAGAGGTGTATTGTCAAGCTTCTTCATACTAAAAACCATATTCCTCACCATTACTATTTAACTGTTTCTACTAACTGATATGCATCAGAAATATGCAAAATCAGGTTTCTCTTATATGGCTAGAGCTAAGCAAATTTTTTTTAAAACCCTATTATTGCAAGAGTACAACAATGCTGTAAAACCTTCTTGCTTCTGTACCTTTTAGTGCTCTAAATGCAGAATGTCTTGAGTGTTCTTGAGGGCAAGAAATTTGGCAAAACATTTGGCAAACTTAGACGTTGCTGAAACTCCCTGGGCCAACACCTGCCTCTGCACATGGCAACAGAATGACCTCTGTGGAGTTGCACTCATGTTAAGAGAAAAAGAGATTTGTATCCTTGTGTTTAGTTTAAGTATTTGAAAGCCTGGAGAAAATTAATTGACAAGCTGATTAAATCAGATGCTACATGTTTGCCCATAGCCCTGAGTACTCAACTGTCTACTGCTGAAGTCAGTACATGACAAAGACACACACTCAGATGGGAGTAATCTGATTAAATTCAGTTATTCTTCAGATGTTATTTTTCATATGTGGTTATCAGGTCCCTGGCCAGTTTTGAATGTGAAAAGCATTTGCTGATGTAGTATTTTCAGAGTGGAATAGGGGAAAAGTGTGTAAAAATAGTGGTACCTTTCGCTCAGTACCCACCCTTCCCAGGCATTCTGTACTGACAGGTTTAAACATAAAGATACAAACACTAAATCTTCTGACTAAATGCAGAGGCTAACATTTTATAATGTATTTTATTCAAATAATATGCTAGTATAGATTTTAGTCTCCTTAGGAGCCTCTTGGATGCTGAAAAATTAAAGGAAGACAAAACAACTGTGCTTTGACTGATGTAGTTTTAGCCTGAAACACTCATTTCATCAGACTGATGATTGCTGGAAACGCACAAGACTGTAGTTTTCTGTAAACACGATCTAAAAATACAGACTATAGATGCACTTACCTTGAGAGGCCATGAAGCTTCCCGAGTTACTTCTTCAAAGGAAGCCAGGTTAAAAGAAAAGGCTTTTCTTGTTGCAGCAAATAAAAAAAGCGCACAGCATGCACAGAACTTCAGAGGGTGTCTGTCTACTTGAGATCAGCTCCCAGAGCACGGGAGGCGCGGCGCCGTCCTCGTGGCGCGGAGCTGCGCTGGCTGAGCCGGCCCCGGGGGAGAGGCTGCGGGGACACTGATCCGTGGCAAGGCGTGGGCACCGAGAGAGAGAGGGAGAAGAGTCTTGCCAGCGCGGGGAGACAAAGCTGCCATGTACCCACTGACTAAATGAACACCTTAGACCTAAAGCCCTGCTTTACGATGTGTGTATTTATACTGAGTACAAAGAGTCTGTCTTAGTTCAGTGTTTGTGTTTCCACTTCTTCAGGCTCAGCAGTAAAGGCACAGGAGCTAATGAAGTTGTGGATGGCCCGTCCCTGGAAGGGTTTAAAGACAGGCTGGATGGAGCTCTGAGCCACCTGGTCTAGGAAAAGGCGTCCCTGTCCAAGTCAGGGGGGTTGGAATAATCTTTAAGGTCCCGTCCAACCCAGGCCATTCTATGATTCTAGGATTTTCCTACAGCTGACCCCGGTCAGCATTTTCTGTGGACAAAGCAGAAAAGCTACCTTGGGTTTCTCACTATATTCCATCCATGTAACATCAGCCAAGGGACGTCCTCCAGGGGATGGCATGCCCTGGCAGCACAGGCACGTTCCCCTCCCTGCAGGAGCCAGGTTTCACTTCCCTGCCGCTCATGAAATAAACATTTCCCTGAAATAGTTCTGCCCCAAAGAACAATTTGGCTTTAAGTACACTTTATGTTTTTTCCCTTTTACCCCATTCCTACTGTTTTATTCTGAAGCAATAATTTTAGTAGATCATATCAGCAGATTTCTGCAGGATTTGTAAACAATAGTCTTGGACTGGCCTAAGTCCTTACAAGTAAAACCACGTATTTGATAATTTCTTTAATCTAAATTTTTGATGCTCTTTCTTTTAAACAAATACTCATATATTCGTCCAAACTGGCTCCAGGCATGATTAAAACCATTCTCACTAAGACATCAGATACAGAAGACTTAATCATATTTATTCAGGCACAAAGACATCCATTCTTTGGTGCTGTTTAGACATGCAGAGGAAGAACACTCAAGAAAGGAGGACAAACATTTAAAGAATTGTGCACTGCTACTTCTAACCAAATCTTAGGGCCTTCAGCAAGCAGAGTGGCAGCACCCAAAGGTGCATTTCACCAAAACACTGAACTTGCTGTCTCTGCCCCTTGAAGAAGGCTCAGGGGAGGGATATCACTGCCTACATTGACCCTATCAGACAGAGTCTGAGCACTGAAACAGAGCACACTGCCTTCCTCTGCATGAATATGCTGCTGAGTCTACATACATATGTTCCTACTACCTGTAAAATATTCTTGCTCCATCCCATGCTGTAAAGCTGATAAAAAGTTATGGGCAAATCCTTAGAAGGCACAAGTTAGCATGGATCCATCAAAATCAATGAGCCCATTCAGATCAGGGCAAGCAGTGCTTGGCTGGAGGAGTTTATACATCTAGGACCTTCCCTGTTTCTTTAAAGAAAAATTGCCTCTTTTCTATAACTACCACTTCCACAAAAGCCCAGAGATCCATCCCTGCTGAGCTGATGTACAAACACCACTGCAGTTAATGGTTATTACATAAATTACTGCAGCCTGTAGGAAACTTATTCATGGACTAAGACATCCTTGTCCCCAGCACAGAAACAGAACACAGATTTTCCTCCAGAAAGCATGGAGTAATAGTCAACCAGGTGGATTAAGAGAGGAGAAATGTCCTATCGCTCAGCATAGGTGCTGTTTCTCTGAGCCTAATCACTCTTCTGCAGGCACCACAGCAGGAATATGGCAATGGTTTCACAAAAAACACCTTCGCAAGAGAAAAAGAGGAGACAGAAACAAATTTCAAAGTATTAGGAAAAGCTGTTTGATTTCTTGTCCTGCTCCCTGCTGCTCAGGAAACTGCTCCATGAACTGGTGCGAGGTATTTGTCCTTGTACTCAGCAGGGAAAAGATGGCACCCCCTTTCCCCTCTGTATCACTATGGACTCCTCCAAGTAAGAAGAACCTGCCTTTCCCCTTGTCCTCACAATCCCCACAAGCTGAGGCAGGAGAGCTCGGCTCCTCCCCACCTGCCCTCCCTGAGCTCCAGGCAGCCAGGGACACCCTGTGCCATCCAGCGGCAGGCTTAGAGCAGCACACAGGCATCAGGAGATGCACCTGAACATCACCAGGCAGAGCCTGAGCTTCCCTGCTGCTGAGAGCGGTCATCACCAATCATTGCTTCCATTCTGAATTTCTGTTCCTCAGAATATCAATTGTGACCAGCATTAAAATGCATTGTTATTGCCAATTTTTTTAATAGGAAGAATTATGGCCTTCTTTCTTCCCTTTTCTTGTGTTCCCTTTAGCACAGGGAGAAATGCTGAGCGTTATCGTAACTATCAGACTGTGACCCTGCGCAATTACAAGCCCCAAGTTACATTATTTTACCCAGTATTGCTTTCTGCACTAGAGAGAGAGATAAAAAAAATAAAGTAACCAATTTCTTAAATCAGCCAGCACCTAGTAGGGTTCTCACCTTGAACTTTTGTTTGTGAGGCGTCTCGCTTCGGCTGGTGCCTACGGGAACTCCTCCCTCCGAGACGTCTGCAGTCGCGCTGGAATTCCGCAGGCAGGTGCCGCTGCCGGCAGCGCGCACGCTGCGGAACAGTGAGGGAGCTGCTACACAAGGTGTCTGCCGGGCACCAACTCACAGCAAAATGCAGTCTTTAAATAACAACTCTCCAGCAACCTGGTCTTTATTCTGCATTTAACTCAACTGGGAGAAATGGGATCAAAACAGCAATCTTAAAGTGGTTGTGTAAGGAAAGAAACCTCTCAAGCATTTGTGTTTCGAGACGGCACATGGTACTGAGTATGTGTCAGAAGTGTTAATGCTACCCCCAGCAAGTATTGGTGTGGATCAGAAACTAAATATAGATGTCAGCAAAATACAGCAGTCCCCTGGAAGTTCATAAAGCAGCTTCCATACCAAATCTTGGCACAGGAAAACAAAGAAAGCTTGGGCACGGGGTTTGTCTGTTTGGGGGGTTTTGGGGGAACAGATACTTGGTTTTTGATTTTGTCAGGGGGTTTTTTTTGGAGGTGGATTTCCATTGCATTGAGGTTTTTGTTTTTTTAATAATCTCTAAAATCTTGTTCTTACAAAAATACCGCCTTCAAGGGGCTGTGGACACTCAGCTCTTGCATGTCCTGGTTTCCTACCAGTTCTGAAACAGTTGCACGAATCAATTAGTCCAAAAAACTTAATTCAACCCCAGACCCAAATATTTCAATTTTAATCATATTAAGCAAGTTTTAGAATAAAAGCAGAGGAACTGTGGCTATCAAGAGACCATGTGATTTAAGCAAAAAATAAGGCCAGGAAGGAGCAGCACAAAAGACCTGAATACACCTTGCACCAAAACCTGTACCAAACTCATCACTGGCCATGAAGAAATTTTCAAACGGCTTCAAATTTTGCTCCAGATAAATATCCTTTAGTATTACTTGGGTTTGAGTGGGAGAAAGAATAACTTTATAGCTCTGTGGCAAGAGCACACTGGAGCTAGAGAGTTTACTTGGTTTAACTGTGTATTGGAAACAAAGATATTTTAGGATACTTTTCTGCTTACTTTAGTAAACTGTCATTAATCTATTTTGAGAAACTGATATTAATACCACATATTATTTTTATTTTTGCCTGAAACCATCTGCCAAGTTCAACTACAATTCACAAAACATCTCCAATTCTGTTTTCTGATTAAACACAGACTGAACTGTAACAGAACTGCATCTTGTCTGTCCCTACATGTACCCAATGCCTCTGAACACTTTACACAGCAGACATTCTTCCTGGGAAGTCAGAAGCTTTCACAGGACTAACCAAATTGCAACTACTCAGAAGTTCCTAACAATTAGATTTAGTGCCTGTCTCTAATTAAATTTTACACATTTAAGCCTATGATAAAATGAGATAAAGTGCTCAATATACACTGATATATTAATAAGATCATTTCAGTCTTGACACTCACTTGAAGGCCACATTCCAAGATTTTTGAAAAACCAAGCTATTCCAAGACTATTAGTTGATCTCCACTTCTTCAGGAAGTCAAGATTCAATATTCTGATTCTAAACTCAAACTAAATAAAACATTTTTTTACTTTTTGAGGGAAGGAATAGAAGAGAAGTGGATAAGACATCTATAAGATTTAATGGCATAATGGTAACTCTATTAGGACAGCAAAATTAATTTCAGTTTCCCTGAGGTATCTTATTTTAATTAACAAATCCATGATCCTCCTGTATTAATTAGCATACTGGAAGAATAATAAGTTTTAGATGAGCTTAGTTCTGATAAAGCTTTTCATCCCCTAAAAAATAATAGAAGGTATTAAGAATCTCAATCCAATTTGTTTTCTACATTTAGTATCAAAGTTTTCAAATTCTACCCAATAGTACAGCACAACTATTAGTGTTTTCTTTTAATTTGAAAATGTTTTGGTCTTGCATTTGCTGCATTTAAGACATTCTACCTACTGAAGGGGTGGTAGTGGCCCACTGTGAAAAGTAATTCTTGCAGGATTCCAGGTAATTTTATTTTCCATATTATTTCCTACTGATAACCAATAGGCGTAACATATGGAATTTATAACAATTCTTAACTACTGTGGATTTTCCAGAAAAAACACACAACAGCAGTTATCCACTAGCATCCCAACTGGGTCAAATAAAATCCTAGGAACTTCCTCTGGGACACCAAGCTGCACTGCAGGTGTTTTGTGCCTCAGTTTGCCTGGACGATTCAGTGGTCACCGAGTAGCCACTTTACCACTGGTCCAATCCCTCATTTTTATAGACATGTTCATGCATTAGTCTGCTTAAAGCAGATCTGGGAACCTGATTCTATTTTCCCAAGTTTGTTTTATTTTTCTCTCTTCTTGTATCACAGGTCAGTTACTGGCAAAAAAAAAAAAAACAAAAAACCAAAAAAAACAACACAACAACAAAACAAAAAAAACAAAGCAAAAAAACTCGAACCATTTTCCCAATTGTTTTTGATTTCAAAATCAACAAATTTGTACTTTTGATTCCTGCAAAGCATTTTGCAAATTTCCTGTTATACGAAGTAAAAGAGGAGAGGAAAATGTTACCAAATCACCAATAGCTTCAGTTAGCAACAAAAGCTAAGGAGAAAATTTCTGCATAGATGAAAATGTAGAGATGCTCAGAACTTCAGAACTGCTTGGCCTGCAAAGACAGGCTGCTTCTTTGACCTAGCACCATCTGTAAAACAAATGAGAGCAAAAGTGAAGACTGGGAGGTTGTGTGTGCACAATTTTTCTAATTAGTGTGTCTTGACAGCATTTTGCTTATGTATTTCAAACTCACAGGCTGAATACTTTCAATGCTTTACCAAAGTACAGTTATTATGCAACAGAAAATCAATTACCAAGAACAGAATTTGTAGAAAGAGTTGAGCAACTTAAAAATATGCATTATAATGGAAAAGCCATGTGAACTTCCCTGACACATCTACCAGCCCCACGGCTGCACAGTTCCCCTCTCTTCCAGCCAACACAGAGAGGGTAACGCAGGAACTGCTCTATTCCCAGAACGAGTTGCTCTGGCAGGAAGTTGGTCCTGCTGTGTCCCCATCTCAGCTCCCTTAGGACTGATCAGTACTGTTGTACATCCCACGAGATCCCAAAGTGCCACCCTGGTGCCACCCTGCCCCTGATGCATGCAGGAAAATGATGGATAGTGTCTCTAAAGACTTTAAGATCATGGACACTTCATTGTCATAGACAACAACTTCTTGCAAGGCTGTCTAAATACATCAGCTGTGTTTGGTTTATCTTTATTTTCATCTCCTTTTCATCTCCATGTGGTCCATCAAGGAGGCCTAATTAGCATGTCTCTCTCATATCTTTGTTTTCTCTTCAGGCACCTAATAGCAATTATTCTCTGAGTTTATTTCCTACCCTTTATGTCCCAGGCATGTTAAAGAAGGATGATTGTCAGCAAAATTATTAACTTGCCTTATCGTCACTTTATCATTTGTTTTTTCTAAAGGCCTTGTAATGTGTTTGGTAGTTTACTCAGACGAAATACAGTTCACACAAGAAAACAGGGCAGTCCTTTCAGAGATTCATTGCTCAAATAATTTATCTTCTCAGAAAAACCTTAGTCATGGAAGACTGAGACCATGGATGCAGGGAACATCCTTATTTCATATTTTATGTTTTTTTAATTAGGGTTTCAACATCTCAGGATTGATATTTTCTGCAGCGGGGATTGGCACAGATAGAATTTTTTTAGAAGTGATTTTTCATTTATGGGAGTACTAAATTAAGGCTTAATAATAGACTAAATAACATCTTCCTTAGCCTGTGCTTGCCAGCTCTCATTGTGTAACAGGTAAAGATACAGAACTCCAAGTCTCAGATTTGTTCAAAAGAACCAGAAGTCAAAAGAAGAATCCCCCTCCTGCTAAACACACACACATCCTCCATTTTTTTGTGGTAATTATAATATTTTACTCTAATACTTACAGCTTGGATACAGTAGAAAGACAGAGAGAGACTTAGCATGCCAAAACAAGAAAATGTAATTAATTATAGCAGCAAAAAATGAGAATAATGAAATATTGGAGGAAATTCTACTCTTGTTTATTCCAGCATAATAGTTGTCCTGGTGACTGGTATGTGAATATGGCATATATAGATATATATACACAGAACTATACATTACATTTTATAGACTCCAACATTCGGTTAATGGTTACTAAATCTGGCATTTACAGAGACATTAGGAAGGATGGTATTTATTTGCAATTTTATTTCCCTCAGAGTGAAACATGGAATCCATACAGCTCTACAATGAAGATGATTAGAATTGCCAGAAATGAAGGCCTCCTGGGAAAAAAAATATCAATAGCATAGTTTAACTACATGAACCATAATTGCATTATTAGCTCTGCTGTGCTCTACCACAGGAAAGCTAATGACATAATTCTGAAGAAGCTTTATAGATTATGGAAAACTATATAACCTCTTGCTCTCCCATTGACAACACAACTCATTTGAGATCCCTGGCATTTAGGGAAGGAAAACTGCCTCATTTTTCACAAACCTTGTGAATGTGTCCTTTCATGGATTTTAAATTTTAACTGTATATATGCCCATGGACCAGTAGCTGAAATAACAAATAACCATTTGTCCAGCCTTAGCTGTGGCAATTTTAGCAGTGAAATGTGTTTTCAGTCCCAGTCCAACACATAAATTACTGTTGCAGAAGCAGTGAGGAAGAGGCATTCCCTGCTCCAGGTATGCACTTGGTGGCACCTGAAAGGTAGCAGAAGGATTATCATCATCATCATCATCATTATTATCATAAACTATCAGTGAAATTAAATGTCTGGGGTTTTTTTGAGTTCTAACTGTACTTACTGTTTAATCAGTCTGCCTACAGTTTACTAGCAGGAGTCCATCTTAAAAACAGAAGAGCAAAGTAATTTTCACTGTGTTCTGACAACACGCAACAGTTATTCCCAGTGAGTGACTCTCACTGTGTCCCTGAATTTTCCCCTTCTGCTCAGCCCCCAGGTTGCAAAGACATAAATGTATGATAACCAGGACTCTTTCAGTAATTACTGAAATAGAAATGTGTAAGCAAGGTTAGTAAGTCTTGAAACACAAAATGATCCAAGACACAATCTTAAAACATTGGGCCTGGGAGATGTCTCCCCCATCCCATGACACAAAGCCAACTTGCTTGAATATCTCACTTGTACACATTTGCTCCAGGCCTCCTTGAAGACTTACAACAACCCTCAGGGATTTTTTTCCCTCACTTTACGTGTGCACTGATAGGTACCTGTGGGTCTCTCCTGAGTTCACTACCATACAAGGATCAGCTGTCTCTTTTTTCACTGGGAAGGCTTAGAAGTGAATTTGTGAGCTCCGGGGGAACTGAAAGAGAACCAGCCCTGAGGTGTTTGCCAATCCACAGCTCAAAGGTGGGCATGATTCATTTAATCCCGTTTAGGTCTTGGATCACTTCAGTGCCCTCCCCGCAGCACCCTGGGCATCCCCGCAGGTGCAGGGCAGGGCAGCCCGGCCGGGCACTGCCCGCACCCCGCAGCGCTTGAACGGGCACGGCTGCGCCTCTGCCGGGTCCGAGGAGCTGCCTCTGCCCGCATCGGCATCATGAAGCCATAAAGAGACCGAGGGCACAAGAGGGAAGGCTTGCCTTCAAAGGGGACGCGGGCCAGCAGGATAAAAAACGAGCACTAATTTATCAGCAAAACGTCCTATCATGATTTACACATTATCTCCTGCATAACTTCCTGCCGGGGAGGCTGCCCGCTCCGCAAACGCCCACTTCTGCGTGGGTTCTGCCCAGCGCTGCTGGAAAGGGCCGGCTCCCTGAAGGACCCCGCAACATGCTCCAACACGGGAATTCCCGAAGGGACATTCCGTCCGGATACACGCGACACACGGCGGGGAGAGCCCTCCGTGCAGCAGCTCTGCAGGAGCCGTGCCGTGTGCTGTGCCCGTGCTGTCCCCGGCTCTCCCGCTCCCCTATCACGGTCCCCATGTGCGGTCGGATGTTGCCATCAAGCGGCCGTTCCCTCCATTACAGGGCGCTTCGCTTCCCCTCCGGGCCGCTCCCGCTCTCCCCGGGATGATTTTCCACCCTGAACTGGTGGTGCAGTAACTCAGCTACTTCTACATTACTCAAAAACACTTTTGATCCCAATTGCTTTGATCTCCAAAAAGAAGGAGGAGATTTAAAACGTCTAAATTAACAGTATCTGACCTATTTATTAATAAAATCCAGCCAGGTATTTTTCCCTCCCTAGCTGAGGAGCATCCCACATAATTCTGACTCTGCTAAGAGAAGGTATGTAGGGAAGCATTGCCCTTAAAGCTGTTGTACATACTGCCTTACAAACCATAGGGGGCATTATATTACCATGGATTGTTCTTCTCATTTATCAATTTTAAATGATGCTCTGCTATTGTCATATTCACTCAGCTCTCAAAATCCCTGTCTTCACACCAGTGCAAGAAATAAATGCAGAAAAATATGTTCTACATAGACTGCTGTTTCAAAAGTCCTTTTCAGGACATTCAGAGCATGGGATATGCATGTTATTGTCTGCAGCTCCATTTAGATCCATTTACATGCTCTGAAATGTGCAGATTAATCCGTAAAGTGTTCAAAATCTGTTGCTGAGTGACTGTACAAAGAAAGCAAGGGACTAACCTTCGGGAAGGGGTGGGAAAGGCCATTTAGGAGTCCTGGGCTCTGCACAGCATGGAAGGGTTCCCTCACTGTTTACTTGAAGAGAAATGTGCTGCAGGTTGCACAAACGGACAGGTCTCTGAAACAGCACCTTCCACAAAACCTTCCCAGTCTGTGCCCCCGTCCAGCTCCCACAGCCACTGCCAGGTGACCACGGAGGGAGGCTTAAGTGCTCCTGGCTGCAGGTGCTCTCCAAGCACAAGGTTATAACCTTTGCAGGCTTTCTGCAACAAGAAGGTTTGAGGATCCTGTAAACAGCAAAAATAAAGGTAAATTTCAAAATTGGCTCGCAATTTTTGTTTACAGGAATTATCTTTCAGGCAGCAAGAAGGAAGCCTTTAAAGCATAAAAGTCACCTTGATTTACCCAAATTTAGGTAAAAAAGCAGTTATTAATTAGCAGCCTTGGTGTTGAATCTAAACTTATTTTAAACTTTAACAGGAAAAGGTTAATTAAAGAACAGATCCTCAATCTTGTTTACTTTATTAAGAAATACAGAAAAAAAAGGTAGATTTTGTAGATTGCTTTAACAAACAATATTTAGACCACTTCAGAATACATACCAACTTCACAGGGTGAGAGTTGATACCCTCTATGGCATCAAGAAATTTTCCCAGTTCCTTGTTCAAATAAAGGCTTGCCAAAACAAAAACTAGGAGAAAAGGACAAAGTCCGAAGTATTAGATTGCAAAATGGCACTGAGATGTGGGTTTTTCAAAGGAAAAAGAAAAAAAGAAATATCAGGCATTTTTATGAAGAATCTTTAGGAAATTTCAAGCTTTTAGTATTCATAAACTCGCTGTTTATTATAGACTGTGATCCTGAGAAGAAGAAAAGGAGAGTATAATGAGAAAGGCAGAAACATTTTGTGGTAAAATGTATTTTTCTGAACCACTTTTAGGAACAAACTAGTAATTTGCTACTAAGATGGTTCCCCCACCTGAGAACTGCACTCTATTTAACCTTGAAAAAGTTGGCATTGCTTCATTCAGTCTCTCTCCCATTACTTTAAGTACAGAGATGCCTCAGATGCAGAAAGGATGCATTGATACTTCTTGGTCTTACATCACACCTCAGCCACTAAATGCTGGCAAAAAGCTTCTGCTGAAGAGAACAAAGCCATCTGCACCTTTCTAACAGCAACAGTGCCTGGAATCTCTAACAGAAGGAAGGTGTGGGTGTTCACCACGGGCTTGGATGGCTCACAACACAGAACATCAGTGCAGCCCTGAACAAGCTGCAGAAGACAACCTTTAGCACAGGAAGGGTGCCAGCTCCAGGAGCATGGGAAAAGTGCTGCTCGTACTGCACAAAGACACGAGTGACTGACCATGGGAGAGCTCAGTGCTCCTGACAGCCACAGAGACACTGTCATGAGGGTGAAACGGACATGGGCCCATCTGATTGTATATTAGAGTACTTGCACAATCAAAGAGCGCCTGTGACAGCTGCTCATGGTGTCCGTCCCACATGCTGAGGGTGGGCACAGGTTTCCCACTCCTTGGAATGGACAGCAGCAGGGGGTGGCCTCTTGGCATCCTCATAATGACAGACACTTCAAGCAATTACTGTTCCCTAGGCCCCCATTTTAATTTTGGGGAAAGGACATGGACTTGCCTATTGCTAAGTGCCAATTTTAGGGCTGTATTCTTAATTTTCAGAGATGTCACAGGACAAATAGGACATGAGCAGGGAACTCAAAGTACCTAGGACTGTTGGCTATACACACCTGGTTTCTGGAATTTTCCCTTAAGATGCATTCCCTATTGAGTGTTTTTTACAAGAGATGGTAAAGGAGAGCTGTGCCATTTAAAATTCAGGACTCTAAAATACCAGCAAGTGCAAAGACAACTGTTGGTAGTTTGAAATAATAATATACATCTACAAAAGCCTTCTTTGTTATTTTATTTATGCCTCAATTATATCACTTCTAAAAACACAGTTTGGAAAGGAGGGCATAGCTCGGTGCATATCCTTTCACCTCCTTCATGCATATGAGTACACAAAATTCACCTTGGGGTCAGAAATCAAATGGTTATTATGGCTTCAGAAGGAACATCACACATGCCATGCTCTGTGGTATCTCACAATAAAGTCTCTTCATCTCCTCAGTTACCATCCACTCTTTACTAATAAGCAGTGAGCTCAAAACAGAACAAAGCTTTAATCCTATACTTCCTTTGAGCAGGATGGTGTGCTATCCTCACTTGGTACAGCCTTCTCTTATGGTACCCACATACCATACACTTACAGGGATATTTACTGCATTTTCATTGCCATTTAAGAGTATATTTTTCCATGTTTTCCCTAGTGCATTTTCATCACTTGTTGAGCAGCGCTATCATGGTCTGACTGCCTTGGTCTTACCGTGCTTGGTGAGCTGCCAGAGTTTCCAGCAATAACAAAAGCCAGTTGCAGCCATTCCTGTTATTCTTGCTGCCACTAGGAAAAGCTGGCAGACTCGCTTTGCCACTTTGGCAGCTGGGTGGCATTTTTGAGATGTGTTTCATGTTTTCACAGCACTAACCTGCATCATAGAAAAGCACAAAACTATAATTTTAATTGGAGTAATCATAGGTATCATTCTTGCCACTGTATATTACATTAAGTTAATGAACTCTGGGAGATACACTTGAACACATCAGCCCAATTCATTACAAACCTTATGCTTCATTTACATGGGTTCCTAGGTTATTTTACTGGCAATGGGGAATACGCATCCTGTGTTAGCAGCTCAACTTTGTTTCTTCCACTCCCGAATTATTACTTCTGAGAGACAGTCTGAAGTGACAGGGGAACTAAAGAACCATAAAAAGAATGTAACCAGTACAGTATTCAGGATTGGATACTAAATATGAAGGAGGCATCAAATAAGATTTTGAGCTGTTCATTTTTGGGGGGGTTTTTTTGTTTGATTTTGGATGTTTTAATCATTTTACTTGTATACTTGTCATGGGAGAGCGAGGCAACTTTTCCTACCATTCAACAGGGCTCTGGAATTGTGCTTTCCAGCAGACCGCATGCACAGGAGGGAGGGCTCCAACCTTGCAGCTTTTGGTTCTTGTTTCCCTGTCCTCCTTCTGCTTAAAGCTCAACTTGATTTAAAAAGAAAACAATCACAGCTGGTTTACAGTTAAAATTAGCTTGAAGGAAAATGGAGAATCTCAAACAGAAAAAAGAAAAATCACAGAAAAGTCATGCTCCCTACAGCTTTGTCTGAACAATCACTTCCACAAGTTGGATCTAAGGAACTCTCCCATCTCGTTTTACTGCTGTGCCATATATTATATGAAGGTATTTCTGAATGAGAACACACCTGTGCATTTTTATTTACTGTAGCTAGACTGCTATTGCTTTAGAGCTCTGTGTAAGGCCATTTCAGGGACAGGAGCAATGCTCTTTCTCTACCTGCTGCCTGGGGTTGTCAATCAGTCCACCTAAAAACTCTTTGCTCTTGCATATCTCATTTCTTTACTTCACACCATTTCTTTTCTTATGAAACCAAAAACAAAAAAGATTTTGTAGCTTTCATAATTTTTACACATGCTTGTTAAAAGTAAGCATTTAGAAAATACAACGGTGTAGTAACTCACAGCTCCAAGGGCAAATTTTTTGAAAGAGCAGATCCAGGGAAGCATGTACGCACATGCATGCATGCTTCCAAAACCCACAAATTCCAGGTCTCTTTCAGAAAGCCTGACTCAAGCCCATGGTGTGACAGAATTAGCAGGCAGCCCATGCAATACTCCTTTGCTTTCTCTCTGTGAAGATGATGAGTAGAACACACAGATCCTGATGACAACATGCACCTGCTAACGTGCTCACATGTTAACTAAAGCTGGCAACTGTAAATCAGTCAAAGAATATTTTGTTCCCACAACCAAGAATATTCCTTCTAGGTTTGTCAGCTCGGGTGTTGTCTTCTGATTTGCACATATCCATGTTATATCACTTTCTCCTCATTAGCCATTAATACATTAAAAAATGGAAAATTATAATTAAAATCATCAAAATTCCCATTATGGTACGATTCACATCTCTCTGTTCCAAGAATGAACAAACTGCAAAACCCAGAAGCATTAAATGACCTCAAGCTCTTATCACAACTCCCAAGCTATATGAAAGCTGAAAAATTTGTCATGGGAGAAGAATATATTCTCTGGTGAAAAGAAGTGCAGCCTGTACCACTGCAGTGTTGAGAGCAGATATCTGTGCCCATGCAGGAGGCATTCCAGGATCCAAGGACTCAGGCAGGCAGTGAGTGCTGCACAGAACGTGCCTTGAGCTACGTGAATGAACACCAGAGACACTGCGGCCATACCAAAATCTCAGCTGCTGTCAAGTGCTCTGTCATCCTGAAGGTGACTCAGGCAATCTCGAAGGGTGGAGGTTTCAGCATATTTTGACTTCTGCTAATCTTACCAGTGAGGCAGCACCCACTTCAATTCTAAAAAATTCCGTATCTATCTGTCCACTCTTGCCCCCTTTGCAAATTTTCTGCAGTGAGAAGACAAGAATATTACTCAATTGTAAGAGAGTGGGTGGATAAGGGTAAAAAAAAATATTAAATGGATGATGTGAATAATTAAAACCACTTTTCCATCTACTGAAGGAACAGAAAGCACAAAGATGAAAGTGAGGTCGCTTGTTTTATGAGTCGCCTGGCCAATCAATACCATCCGTCAGCAGCAACTGTATAAACACATCCCCTCAGCAGAGCCTTTGTAGAGCCACCTGCACCCTGAGCTGGACTGAACCTCGGTGACACTTTAAACATTCTCACGAGAAGTTTTCTTCATTCAGTGAATTCAGCATACTGCATGGCTGAGCAAATTACTGGAACATATGCAGTGGTAGTTTAGGATTTTCAAGCAGAGCTTTGAGTTGTTGGGAGTTTTTTTAACCAGTGCTGCTTTTTAACATTTGAAACCCCAAATTCACTTCCATCCATGTCCCAAGCAGATTTGACAAAACTTTTGCATACTTTGCAGCTTGACTCACAACTGCCAAATTCCCCAGCCACTGTAAATCAGTTTAGCAGTGCTGAACTCAATGGAGAGAGGTGAATTCAATCTAGCTGAGGATTTAGCTATTCCATTTTAAAGCAAGAAAAAGGCTTCTTGAGCAGTTATTTATTATTGGGCTATCAGGTTTATTTGGTTTTTGCAATGTTTGACAGAATCATAGGAGTGAATTGTCATTGCAGCAAGCAGGGGGTTATACATACCATTCTCATTAACAGTAGTATTTTTCTGGGGATTTTGCAATGCCAATGCCGCCTAATCAGTCCTAGCTCTCATGCTTCTGCATGCACAAAGCAGAAGGAATAGGACTTAAGGAAGGTGAAGTGAAATTACTATGCAAAAAAAAAAATCCCAACTTGATTTCATCACTGAACTTCACAATCCCCAAGCAATGTGAACCATGATACTTAATGACATTTCACACTGAATTCAAAGCAGTCATTACCTTAAACAGGCTGCTCTCAGTCTCCAGGTTTGCTCTATGGAGTGTTTCCTTAATATAGACTTTAATATAAAAGGTCTATTTGAAATTCTATTAAAAAGTCCATCTTTATATTAAACTTCTGCCAAAAGAAAAATTATTTATTAAAGATACTATTTACTCTTCTGTTTAGGCCTGAAATCAGCAGGTGGTTTTCCATTTCTTCAATGACCAAAAAACAATAACCCACAACTGCTTTAATGCATGTGAATAAAAGGGAAAAATCATATTGCTTCAGTCTCCTCCTTGTATTTTTTCCAGGGTGCTATTTAATTTTGTTGCTCCATTCTCAAATTGTGTAGTGGTTGTCTAGAATCAGGGTAATTCAGTGTACAAAGGAAGAACAGAAATGATAGATGTGGTAGGGATGATCTAAGAAGTATTTGCTGTTAGGAGTTTTACTTTCCTCTCTGCTCAGTCATACACATGGACAGTGGTGCTGTAGATTCACTAATATTTTTATTCTTACATGATATTGGCAAATTCCTCACCAAAACTTTACAATCAATTGATTCTCAAGTACTAAATGGCATTGTCATTGATAGATCTTTAAAGTAAGTGACATTACAATGCCAACGGTGACATGGGGACATAGAAGGGGCAGAAACCCAAGGAGAGAACACAGGCATAACTCCAAGTTTTCATGGGAAACTTCCAGTACTTCTCTGAGTCATGAGACAGCATTCATTTGTGAAAACAGTAATTCAAAATCAATTTTGGCAAAGGTAAAGGCCGAATTTCTTCACCTGTGAAATTGCTGTAGTTTCACAAAGCAGACAAAATACTTGATAACACATCTTCTGCTTCCTGAAAACATATAGTTTTACTGAAATATTTCAAAATCTTGCATGAAGCGTTATGCAGTGCATCCTATGTATTTCCATGGGAAATATTAAAGGAGTAAAGGGGTTGAAACATAAAGAGCATGTCAGAAAATTTGTTTTTCCAGTAAAAACCAAAATAATTCATTGCCGATACAGTGGGATTATGAAGCTCCACACTGACCAGTCAGACAACCCTATGTGCCTTGCCTACACAAAACTGTCAGTGCATTAACCACCTAATAACTCATTGGTAGATGTGTCAAAGAACAAACAAACAAACCAACCCAAAACACCCCTATAGGCAGTATATGTAAAATCTCCTCATAAATCAGTAATTCTATATTTCAGGGCACTTCCCAGAACAGAAAAGCATTACTGGAAGCAGTAGCTGAGCAAATACCTCACATTCCAGCCTCTTTCTGACCTTACCAGAAGTATAATACAGTATAACAATTTTATTTTAGATCTTTTTACAAAAAATGTTGTGAAATGGCTTATTCAAGTTTAGAAGAGCTTGTATTTTAGCTTGGGAGTCCTTGTGCAGTGGCCATCTCTCGATCTGGGACTCAGAGCTCACCTGTGCCGAGCATGGCGGTGCACATGGAGAGTCTGGATTGTTCTGCTGCTGGGTTAGAGGGCAGAAACTGCCCTGGCTCCAGAGGACTATTTTCCTGCAAAATCTATTCTTAAGTTTCCACTGCACCACTGAGGAGTGCTCAAAATCTAATGTTCTTCTAATGAAATAAAACAAGCATCAGGAAAAAGCACTAAAATATATTTTTAAACCAGAATGAATTCAAAGGTGCTGCTGTCAAGATCATACACCACACAATACAGAAATGTGTCTTAACTGATCACATCCCCCTGTAGTATAAAATAATTTTGAAAAGGCACCTTTTTCTGTCACCTTGTCTGACAAGCTTTATGTATTTTATTTGTATGCAAGTGAATGGCAGTTTATTGTGTCCCAGGGGATGAAGTATTAATGATCATTTGCTCCCTGCTGTGTGGCCTGTCATAATTTTGAAGAAAGACTGACAGCAGTAACAACCAATCAATCTGGTAATACTCACCTGACAGTGGCCACTCAGTCTATTTTAACCAAGGTCCTTTGCCAAATCCTTAGGTAATTTTCATTTTTAAAATGCAGTTTTTGATAGCATCTGCCAATTGCTAGATAGGAGCAGACTAAACAAACTGTATATTTCTTTTGTGCAGCTGTCAGACTTCTATCTCAGCAGGTGTTTTCTGGAAAAAAAAGACTTCCAATCTGAAAGCCCATTTTGGTCAGCAAGAATCAATCTCTAAAACATTTGGCAATTTGTTATATCAATATCTTAACATGGTGAATTCCTTGCAGCATATAAGAATTAAATCCAGTTCTGACAAGTAAATAGAAGGCAGAATTTTTTAAAATCATAGTACAAAGTCAAGTGTCAAAAAAAATCCCACAGATTTGTACAATCTGTTGCCATTCATTTCTCTCTTCTCTGCAATGCTGCCTGCTTCATTTTACCCTGAGGCTTGTGGAAACACCCAGATAAAGACAGTTGTTACCAACTCTGACATGGAAATAACCTTACATTTTATTAGTCATTTTATATCCTACAGCCTCACAGTAGATGCACTCTGAGCTATTAAAAAAGTTTCAAGGAAATTATTTGTGAGTGTTTGTGAGTGAGCACACGGTACAGATGCTTGCGGAGAAGATTAGCAGATGCTGGTGTCAATAGTCAGTTGCCATGTCCCCCACAAAAAGAGCTGTGCTTCTTTCCAAGCAACTGCATTTTATTCTTATTCACAATAAGAACCAATATGGAGTCTCAATATCCCTGCAATTTATCTGAAAGACAAATACCAACATAACTGATCCTGGCGAAAAACTGATACTGGGGAGGAGGAAAATTAAAATATATATATATATCTATATCTATATATATGTATCTATTTCAGTGACAGGTGCACATCAGCTTGAGGCAAAGTCTGCCTCCCAGGTGACAGATAGGTTGTGACAAGGTGTGACACGGCTGATGGACCCTACCTGGAGGAAGCAGCATCAACTGCTCCCTTCCCAGGGCGCGCTTCCAAGACCTAACGACAGCCAGTATCACTCAGGTGTTGCAGCAATAACATTTCGATGGAAATTAAATAGATACATTGCATCAAAGGCATTTGTATAAATGGCATAAGAAAGGGGAAGAGACTTGTTTGCTGCCTGCTGTTCTTTATATGCAAATCTTAATATATTACATGGCAACATACTTGCCTTCCATAGCCACATAAATGTTTTACTGTTTTATGAGATGTTTGCAATAAATGTGATTGATGATGATTTTTTTTTCATAATTGCCTATTAGAAATACACTATTTTGGTGACAAATCCTTAAGGGATATCTCAGTTTCAAAACTGAAGAGAATGAGAAGTACCTGTACTAGGAATGGGGTGGTGCCGCTAACAAACATCAAAATGCACATTCAATCTGCTGGTTAATTTTACTCATACATTTATTTAAGCTTGTTAGCATCCTTTCCAGGTTTACTGAGTTTTGCATTTCAATCAGATACAAAGATGTATAAAAATACTGCTACCGTGCCTCAGGGCAGGCAAATAGCTTTAAGCTACACACACAAATAGTCACAAGGGTGAATAGCTATAATTATATTGGAGTGCATCCAAGAAACCAGCTATTCTGTTTATACTTCTTGCCTCTTTGAATTTATGCACACTTCAAGCAAACATACTGTAAACTGATTTTAATACTGAAAATATTGACCTTAGTATTACAGCTTATTGACTATTTTTTGTAAGATTGCTGTTGTGCTGAAAAAGACGTAAATGTCTGGATAAAAATTTATAGCAGGAAAACTCCTGGACCATTTGTAAAATAATCTTGGATATCACTGATGGTCACTTTAAATGCACGAATGCTAAAGATCTTTGCCCTACAGATTTAAAGCCAAATCCTGTCCTGCACAATTCTGAAATTGGTCGAGGCACACAAACAGAAAGAAACCAACTCTCTTATGCTGACATACATAGTCATTTTGAAATCCTAGATATCCGTAGGTTTCTTCCAGCCCAAGCCACATCAGAGTGCAGAGACAGCTGCATGAATGCTCTAAAGGTCATACATGGATTTGCACTCATTAGTGGCCCTTGTAATTTATTTGTCAGAGGTTTGGCTCCATTGTTTACATTAGACTTCTCCACATACATTAAGGAAGTGGCAGGAAAGCAGGACTATAGCTATTGGCATGAAGAATATGAATTATCTTCCCGGAGTATCTGCAGCTATATCCCTATTATCCCTATCCTGTCCCCATCAAATCAAAGCAGCAGCGCAGACGAGCTCATGTTTCTGTGGTGCTGCTGAACCCACTCCAAGTCACGGCTTTGCTCTGGCTTTTGTGGGGACTCAGAGCTTCGGTTTTCCCAGCATTAAGACATGAACAATGAGAACTCTTTTTGTACCATTTTGAGATCCAGCAAAATTGCCAGGGATACATTATTGCTGATGAAAATGCATCATCCACTCATTAGCAGTGTCCACAAAATATCAGTAACGTATCAAGGAAATCAATTGGCAAATATAATACTCAATAACTATGCAAATAATCACTTAGGGCAGAAAAATCTTCTGCAACATTAACTGACAAGAATTAATTTGGTAGCAGTTATCAAGCTTTTCAGATACATACATGGTACAACGGACTTTTTTGAGTTAAATTATAGGAAACAAGAATAGCAATTGTAAGCTAGTAAATGAATGGAACCAAACCCAGGACTTTCGCGTCTGTGAATTATTAGTCCCAGATTTCCATAACAATACACTTTTTTTCTTCTAGGTTAATTGAATTAAGAGGAAATTTGTCCAATTTTTTGCCAAATAAATTAGATTTAATATATTAACTTGGGAAGACATCAGAGGAAATTTACTGGGTTCATTAGGCTTAGGAAATTAAGTTACAGAAAATTGTGCTTCCTTGTAATGGATTTAAGCAGTAATATTTAGCAGTCTGCCAAAGATACACATTTCTCATACAAAACAGATATCTTATAATCTGAAAGAGCCACTACTTCACCGCACCTGCAGTCATGATTTGTAAAGGAAAGACTATTCCTACTTCTAAAACATGCACCGAACTCTACAGAATGGCAGACAATGTTCATTACAACCACAAAAACAAATCACTTGCCCATGATTTGGGTGATGGCAAGTGGAGGTTACTCTGAATAACCATAAAACTTGGGTGACCTGCTGAAGACCTCCCAGCCAGACACTCCAGGCTGGGCAGTGGCTGCATCATGCCCTGCTCAGCTGTGCGGACCCTCAGCACCACGCAGGGAGGGCAGCGAGCTCCCAGCCCAGTCGTGGCTTCTCCGAATTCACAGGAAGCTTTATCCACGGCCCAGACACTACTCCCATGATAACTGAGGTACAGAGGTGCAAATTCACAGTCTGGGAAGCTTGGGATATATTCTGGTGGGCTGCAGGTGTGCCCAGGAAATGTAGGATAACACACACAACACTTTACAGAAGTGCTCCTACAACATGACCTGAAGCATCTTCCAGTAACAAGTTAAACAAGGTGTTCACTCTGTAACTCCACACAGAGAAAAGCTGCCCAGGCAGAACTATTTTGTAGAAATTCCTTTGTGAATACATTATTATCTCCTATTGAAAAACAACCATGTCAAAGAAATGAGAACAGGTAGGAAATAATCTTATTGGCTTGCAAGGAGCTAAGGACCAAACCCTTTTCCAAATGAGCCAAAGGAGGAACCCCTCCCCTCCCATGGATGTATCCATGGCTGTGACAGCCCAGAGCTATTCCTAATCTGGATCAGGCCAAGGAGTTCAGCCTCCTATGTGGTTACAACCATTTCTGATAGCTCAGAGGGTACAACAGGAGAGACATCAAAAACTCTTAATCTAATCCCCAACCTGAATAGAAAGAGAAGAATTTAAGATGCTGAGTTCTCCTCCTGAGCAGAATGACACAACCACCTGGGTTGTGACCTTTTAGGAGAGCACTGTCAAGTCTCATTAAATTCCATCCTAGAGGTACAAAGATTTTCCAAAAAGTATTGGCACAACTATACCATGTTCCTATGAATGCTTGATGTTTGAAAAGTTACCCATGGCATGAAATTTTAAAAAGGATCAAAAATTCTGAAATAGGACTGCCTTCCACATGAATCAGAAACTAAAAACGTTTGTCATGATCACTCTTAATTCTAACAGGGAGGATATTGCTCAATATGAGGTCCTTCCTACCAAAGCAATTTATTCTGTCCACATAAAGATCAATTGGAATCAGAGAATAAAGTGGCAGCCTCCTCATGACATCACATGTGTAGTTAAAACTCATATGAAATGTAGTCTAGTTTGTAGCTAAATTTGGCCAAAATACCATAAATTAAAAACTTCCATTGGCAAAAAAGCACCAAAGGATACAACAGTATTTTCCTAATCTGAACACTTCAAGAAATTGGGATCACACAGTAAAAATCTATAAAGAGAATTGCAGACTCTACAGAACATTCTCAGTCATTACTGCCTAAATTCACCCACCCAGCTTCAGTACCCAGAGTTGGTTCCAAAGTAGAGAAAGACACACCTTTTTCGGAGGGAAAAATCAACTCCCAGTAATTGAAGGGCCTTATAGCAGACCTTCTCTATGGCTCTCAAATAACTTACAGCAAGGCTGCTCTGGACCACTGTTGCAGAGACAGACTCCCAGCAAACAGGACTGGAGCAAGACAGACCTGGACCACTGTGCGGGGGTCGGTGTTCATGGCCAGACTCAACATTTACATCCCTTTCTCCCAGGGATATATCAACTGAACTAACTGAAGTTGTTGCTACTTCCCTTCTCTTTGCCTTCCTTTCTTCACACAAATGGTCTTTTGCATCTTATTGCTCTCCCAGTTAGCAAGCAGATAATTTGATTTGCAGAAGAAGGCACAGAGGACTCTTTAAGTTGCTTATTCCAAACTACTGGCAGTAACCAAATAACATTCCACTGGGCAACCTCCGCTCCCAGAAGAGTTTGTGGGATCCTGCAAGCATCAAGCAAAGAGCACTTCATCAGATGTGCACAAGATGGCATTTAAAGAAGTGAATCAAGCCATACACTTAAAATTCCTTATTTGGTAATAACAAATAACAATAATGTAATGATTGAAACATTCTGGTATGCCATACTGGTGTAACTGCTAAACAACAGAGCAGCAGAAAAGTGGTGTGTGAGGACTCCTTTTTCGTCTCCCTCAGCAATATTTCTAAATACTATGTTCGTATTTTCAGTCCTATTTTCATCATTGCCTTTAAGCACAGGCTGTTAGATGTAACCTCTGAAATAGCTGATGATATCTGGGAGTGTCTGCTTAAGGAGATGGACAAAAATGGATGGGAATTTCTTTCTTTCAAATTCTGGAACTGAGAACTCATGTCTGAGAAGAATATGAGAGGCAACAAAGGCTGTGTCAAAGCTGTAGAGTATCCCTTGTAGCTGTAGGCTCAACTAAGTCATATTCCACAGATGTACTTTTTTATTTTTAAATTATTATACATTGACTATATGGCTAGGATACACAGGGCTGGAAATATCTTTATATTTAAAACTACCTCACCCAGCAAATAAAAAAATATTTTAGATTGATAAGGATGTAAAAGCAAGTATACCAAGGGAATGGGATTTTCTAGGAAGACAGCCAACTATGACAGTAGAAGTGCAGACCAAATTCTGATGTGAAGTTCTGCAATCCTTTTCTTCTCTTACATTTATCTAAAAAGGTTCCAAAGAGTCAAGGTAACACAAGATGCCTAGCAACCAGGACTATCCTACTAGGAAATCCTAGGATATTTGACCATCCTGGGGGAAGGATGTTGCTGCTAATTTCCCCCACTTCTTGTCCTATGTATTCTTGTCTAATGATTCACTTCCCTACTTGAAAAGGACACAGGTCTAAAACAAGTATCTGGACCATGAATAAGCACGACAAGGATTTGTATGATTCCTTAGTGCTTTGTGTTCGGCTAACAAATAACTGGCAGAGAACAGCACAAAAAGGAAGAGAAGAGAAACCAACACGGGGTGGCATTTTATGGTGGGGCTGTATTTTGGAACCAGGCAGGTAGAAACTTTGAAACTGGAAGACTGCTCACCTAAATTAGGATGGGCATTGAATTGGCTCTTTGAAGAATCGTTCCCTTCCTATCTACCACAGAGGGAACAGATCACTTCCTGCTTCTGCAATCCCAGCTGAGAGACAAGGTTTTGTACTTTGCTTCAGACACCCAGTAAAGAAGTCTGTTATTTCTTCAGCTAAAAACTCAAAAGAAGGTGCACGCATACAAGTGCCATTTGCACTGCTGAACTTTATGAAAGGCTTGCTTGAAACTACTTAAACCACCAACTTCAGCCCAAATAAAATATCAGCTCTTCAGCACTCACTCCTAAAGCTTCTACAGCTGGGACTTTGACCTTAGTGGAGCAGATGGTGTAGATGGCTTAGCATACATTTCCAAGATCCATGAAAATGAAAAGCACATTATCACATGAACTTCTTTATTATTACTCCTTGCAGCATCAGTGGTTGGTTAGGGAGAAAAACAAGACCTAAAGATTCAAATTTTCTAGGTATTTTAGGGGTGTCCTAGAATATATACTGCAGACTATAAAACCATTCTTCACATTTGATGAATACACTTAAAAGTGACCATCTGGAAATTATCAAAATTCACAGGAACTAGAAAATATATACACATTGTGGTTTCATTATTCCCCACACTCCCACATCAACTCCCATATTTAGAAAGACAGAACTGCTCATTTATTTATTTTTAAAATTCTTGAGCAGATTAAACTCTTAGAGAGGATGACTGGAAGAAGAATATAATGAAGCAAACGGGACAATAGGGCTTTTCTACTCTTTGCCGTCTCCTCCCCCTTCCAGTATCATGTCCCTATTACACAAACAAATGCCACTGTCCCCATGCCCTGGGTCCAGGATCTCTCCTAAATGCCACTGTCCCCATGCCCTGGGTCCAGGATCTCTCCCAAATGCCACTGTCCCCACGCCCTGGGTCCAGGATCTCTCCCAAATATCACTGTCCCCATGCACTGGGACAAGGCTCTCTCCCAAATATCACTGTCCCCATGCACTGGGACAAGGCTCTCTCCCAAATGTCACTGTTCCCATGCACTGGGACAAGGCTCTCTCACACGACACCGTCATCCCCGGTGAGCTCAGTTTGCCCATGCAACTCAAGCAATCAGTGGCCTAATGAAGGCTCTGCTTTTTCTCCCTCTAATTATCACATCTTTATTGACATGCATTGGGAGGTGCGACTCAACCTCCCCACTCCAGTGCTCTCCTAAACCTTTTTTCTTTCTTTTGAGGTTGACAGAATGTCTGGTACTATTGCAAAACATCAGCTAAGCCAGTGAAAAATATAATTTCGGTTTGGGGCTGTCTTTTACTGAAATAAAAAACAAGACCAACACTTTTCACACAATTACTTTAGGCCTGCGGGGATTGATTCATTAAAAAATAACTTTGTGGCTTCCATGGTTTGATGCCAGTAGAATCATTAAAATAATGTGTCTTATATTTCTTAATATGAGAATTCTCATTAACATGATACATCCACTATTACCATATTCATCTCAAATTCGGTGCCAACAATTTCCAGAGTGACTTCCCATATAAAAAGGGTGATTGGAGAACTAATAATTGAAACAGACATTAAGAAAGACAGTTGGATTATTAATAACCAACCTGGGCACCTTCCTATGGTATTTTAAGCATGAATTGCCCTTCTACCTGTAACATCTATTTTTCCATGAAACTTTGAAAATAAATCAAGAAAAGCCAAAATAGTTACTGTAGGTCAAGGTGTATGAAAAAAGTTTCTTTCTACTTTTATTTTACTCTTTAAAGGGAGACTGAGTATTTCAGGTAGCGTACACAGAGTAGCTTTGCTTAAGACGCTGTGTCAAGGTTCTGTAAATTTTTAACAGTGCCCTTTATAAATGTTTCAGGGCTATAGAAATGAGACAGGCCTATAAGAAGTTTAATGGGTCCCTGTTTAGCCATTTGTAATGGGGATTTAACTGCTTTGTTTGTGAGCTTCAGCCAAGAAAACAGATTACCTTCATCAAGTACTAATACTCCAGAGTCAATCTAAACTCTGCTCAGCTATGGAAAGGTATCATGGGATGTCAATAAGTATTATAAACACTAATCCAGCAAACCTGTCAGCTGCTTTATAAAAAAATTATATCTAAATTCAAGCTCCAAGTTCAATACTGCTCTTCCATGTCCAAAGCCTTTAAAAAAAATTGTGATGGATCATCAGGGGCACATTTCAAAACATTCCAGTCATAATTGAAACCCTTGCAGGGAAAGCGATGTTCTCTGAGCCCTGGCAAGAATAAGGCATGTATTAAAGATAACTAAAATAACAATTGTAAGGCCTCAGAAATGACATCATATCCACCCTTTCCATCAGAACAACTTCCTCCCCATACTTGTGTCCAGCTCACAGGAATGAAGCTGTTGCCAGCAGAGTGTAGAACCACTGCTCAGCCCAGTCACAGCATCCGTGGGTAAGTCCAGCCAGGATTTACTGACATCATTCCCTGTGAGTCCCTTGACTTTGCCACAGTCAGATCTTAAGCACAGTACACAGGAGACAAGAGCAGAAGTCTGCCTCAGCCTCCTCTGCAGATTTACCTCCACAAGGACAGAGCCCGTGCTCTGCTCCTCACGGCCTGGCAGAGCCGGAGCTGGCTGCAAGGAAAGGCGGTGCAGGATGCACTCAGAGCCTGTGCTCAGAGGGGACAGTGGGACAGAAATCAAGGGACAGCAGCAGCTAAGCCAGTGCTGCTCACGGGACTCTTCCAGCAGCAATCATGTCAACCTGCTCTTGCCTTGTGGGGTAGGAATTCCCATTTCTCCTTCAAAAGTTGTTTCTCCTTGAACTAAGCAGAGGAAGGGTTTGCAGCCAGCAATCTTATCTTTACTAGCATGGCTAATCCATTGGGGATGAGAGAGGAGCTCTGGCCTGGGTACCAAGCTGCTGCACAGCCCCTGCCAGCCAGGGCTGCTCCTGGCAGAAGGCAGCAGGGGCAGCCCTTCACTGAGCTGCTGCTGGGGCACTGGCTCCGTGATCCAGCAAAACACTCGAGGGTCTAGTCAGCTGACCTTGTTTTCTCACTGACTTCAGACAGACAGCAAACGTGTCCTAGCAGTCTGTTAGACCAGGGACAATACCACAGTGCTTTGGCAGATGGAGCCCAGCCAAAGAAATTCTGCAGTACTGCAGCCTGACAGATAAGCAGGAATTTCTTTTCTTCAGAGCTTTCAATCTGGTACCTTTTATGACCATTAAAAAAAAAGAGGAAAGAGAAATTAGGGAAGTACTATCTTACGGGCTTTATCCTTCAGTTCCCTGTCTTTGCCAAAAGCAATTATTTACTAAATATTTGTAATGGCATTGTCATTTTCATAAAACCAGCTGTGTTCTCAAAAAGTTTGGGAAGCTATAGCAGGCTGCTGTAATAACAGTCGTACTTACTACATATTGTGTGCTTGATAGTAAATATTCCTGTGAAGAGGAATGTTCAGTGAAGGAAAAATCATAAGAGTTATATATGATTGGCATATGGAAAATATAAACAGAACACTATTTGCATAAGAGTACATTAGGAGAATTTCTTTTATGTTTATTCAACAAATGTTTCCTAAAAGGTTTTCCTCCAAACCAAGCAATTTAATTTTCTTTTTAATGTTATTCTCAGTGGTTATAAACTTAATTAGCTTCTTAAGCTTCACATTTATTTGCATTTGAGATAAATGTAATCTCTTCTTGGTATAACTTTTTGAAATCAAAATATGAACTAAAAAGGTGCAAGTTTGATTAGTGGAACAGATACTGTAGCAAGTAATCATAGCAATGAGATGTTAATTGGTGTCTGGGTGGTTCTATTCATAGCAACAATAGGCCATAATAACACCCGGTGTCCTCTACTGTTCAACAGTATTTTGCCTTCTCATTTATCATACTGACAATTATATTGTTCTCGAATTTCCTGCCTGTCTTAACAACAGAAAGGTATAGAAAATGAGTCAGGCATCTGTGATTTTTTTTTTTGACGCAGATGAAATCAGAAGGAATGTGCTGTAGTTTAACTCCTCTTTCTTTCCAGAAGTTAGCAGCCTGGAACAAGTCTAAGATTTCCTTCACAAATAAATGTTCAAAGAATTCTTTTTAAAAGTGCATTTGGGTGGGTTTTTTTTCCCTCTCCTGGGAATTCTGCTCCACGTATATCCCCTAACAGACCTAGGGATTGCAGTGGTACTTCACCCAAGAGAAAACGGATCAGAATGTGTCCCAGGAATAATCCTACTCCCCTTTAAAATACACACAGTAAGGGACAACATTTAGGGCTTGATAACAAAATCTTCATCCACCAGCCTAATTGCTACTACTTTTGTGTCTCTCTGGCTGTATTTTCCACCCCCATGAGATTTGCTTTATTTGAGCAGAAAGATTTTCACTGTTGAGTTTCTCTGGTTAGAAACTCAACTACTGTGACTCCTAAATTTAGTGGATTTTCAATTAGATGTCAGACCATCATGCATGCCTTAAAGCTTAAGCACATAGGCAGAGCAGGTATCCATGCTTGATTTCTGCCCTGGTTTGTGTGTCCAGCACCAACATCATTCATTCCCAGTGGTCCCAAGGAAAACAGGAAGAAACATTTGTCCGTGGGTTCATGTAAGCAAACAAGTCAAATCACAGACAGGGTGATCTGAGAGGGACAGACAGGGCAGAATGAAGAAATCCAAGAGCCTAGGAAAAAACCACCCATGCAGCAATTGCTCCTTCATGGATATTGTATCTTTAAATTTTCACTTATTATTTTAAAGTGAATTTTACTTCTTTCTTTCTTTTCCTCCACTTCCAACTGCAGAGTTCCCAATTATGTGTTCAAATTTATGCTCAACTACCTTTAATTCATTGCTCTCCTTGCCTGATCATTGTACTATTTATCCCAAAAAAGCAGATCTCTTCAGTTAGGTAATTTCTTTTCATTGATAGTTCTGTTTTTCTAGCAGAAATCTGGGATTCACATTAACTTACTTTCCTTACCATTTTCTGCTAATAGCATTTCCCTCAGTAAGCCATCCATACTTCTGTGTCAGGAGCTCTTTCCATTTCCCCTCAGAATTTTGCTATTTAATTCATCTGAACATCTGCTATTTTTGAGTGTTACTTCATAGATAGCAAGAGTCATAGGAAAACCCAGCAAGTTCCTAAAAATCCAGAAAAATACACATTCGGGAGAGAAAAAGGACAGCCTTGCAGCGTATTTTATGAAACAAAAGTCAGATTCACATTTAAGAAAACAATAACCCACTTTACGCTCTAATGTGCATGGTGCTTGCTTAAGACACACAGACCATGAAATTGTACTATGGGCTGTGTTAGGAACTCAGTGATGAAACCATAAGTTCCTTCTTTTTTTAAATGGGACACATCATTTTGCTGGATTTAAATATTTACTTGCCAAAGATTCCTAAAACCCATATTATGTTCCAATTATATTGAGGTTCTACTTTCATTCCATATCCAGTAAGATACACCCAATGCATTAAATGGCCCATTCTCAGACAATGAACCTTATTTGACTGCCAGAAAGGGAAAGTGAAATTGCAATGGAAAAGAAGCAGGAGAGGACAGATTTTATCCCAAAAATGTTTGAGTAGGTGAAGTCTGCTTATCAAGAACTCCATAAGTTGCCCTTCCAGTTTACTACGTGGCCATACTTCATAAACACTTTGAAGTACTGTCCTTAACAAAGAAATAACCCTACGGAGATAAATGAGAGTTCCTGCACTGAAATCCAGTGGCAAGACTCTGATGTGTTTGTCAGAAAAGCAGCCTTCAATGCTGCTGGAAGTATCAAGCCCAGAAATAGTTCCTCTCTTTCACACTTCTATTTCTCTCCAATTAGAAAAAAAAATAAAGGTGGGGGATAAACAGGTTTTAGATATTTTTCTCCAACTTGTATATGAAGGAGCCATACTCTCCTCACAGGTCAGCTCCCCCGTGTCACCCAGAACATATAAACCCCTTAATCTCCTAAAATAAAGGAACAACTGACCTAAGGTAGTTTTCATCACTTCTGTGAATTGCCTGAAAGCAAACAACTCCAGCATGAAAAGTAGGTTCCTGATCCTCTGAAATTGATTAACTAAAACAATTACAATCAATTAACACTCTTCAAAGTGTTGCTGCGATCCAAAGAATAAAATCAGCCAGGTGACCTTTAGCATTAAGAGATGCCAGAACATTTACATATTAAGTTCATATTTAAAAAAAGAAAACAACCTTCTATTACTCCAAGCCCTGATCCTAAGCTGATGTGAATAAATAAACATAAATATATTGAAACAACGGAGTTCAGAGCTTCAACCAGCTGAGAATGGAGCATTCCAAATGCTTCAAGAGAAAAGTGCCTCCAAGGAATAACTAAGTATTTAATACATAAAATGTGAAAAATGAGACATTGAACTACAATTGCACTATGCAAAAATGTGGAAAAAATGGTATGTAAATATTGTATGACCATGAAAAGATACACAACAGATTCAGCTTCTATACACCCAACGCTCCTCTTCAGAACCCCCTAAGAGTAGGGAGACTTCCTTCTTTTTGAGGAATGTGAATTAAATCTTACCTTCTTCCACATAAGCAATTTCTGAATATTTTCACACACACACACTGAGACTAAAGTGATCAGATTGATTATAGCTGCTCCCAAGAACTCTTACTGCTCTTCCCTGATGACCTCTATTGATAAATGTGCTGACTAAATTTAATTAATCTGAGATTTTTTCGTTTCCAAAAATCAAGTTTATTAATATTTAGCATAGACTTTTCTCAATACCAAAAAGTTAATTTTTGAAACTTGTTTCAAAAATACCTCCTTTCAGAATAGTACAGACCATTTCTTTAGAAATTTAAGGCACATTGTGTTCTTTTAGATACTATCCAACAAATGCTATTTTCACTTGCTTCTACATTTTGCATACATTGCACAAGAGATTATAAAGGATCCAGTAAATTATTTCACAGTTTCCGAGGCTCTCATGTCTGTCCCATCACTGCAGAGTACAAATTCCCACATAATTTATATTTATGTGACTGATTATACAAGGCATCAGGATCTAAAAGTTACTCAGTTATTAACAATTTAGAAGTCTGGCTTAACTCACTGGTGAGAGGCCAAAGCAAAGACACCTGCCAGTACAGAAAGTGCTTTACATGCAAATTTCAGAGACATTTGCAGCATTAAGGTGAAAAACCAAAACATGGAGTTGTTTTCATTCATGTACTGAAAGGTATTGTTTGACTATGTCTAAATCTTGCAGAGCCACACCAGGGAATTTTACCTTAGATGTTGCATTGCTTGTCAGTTACAGCAGTGAATATTGCAGACTCATTAGAGAGTTAAAGAAAAAAATGGAAAATAATTGCTTCCCACTTGTTGGATCACAATGACCAATTTTACTGTCTCTTGCAGGTCTGGTAACCTCCAAGATACAAGTGCCAGCATTCATTATCTATTTATCAAAAATGAATGTTTCTCCAGGATTCTAACAAAATAGAACAGAACATTTCATCGCATCCATGGGGAAAAGGGCATTTGTAGTCTTGGAATGTGAACCGTAGGAAAGACTTGCCTAACTCCATCTCATTTTATTTAAAAGGGTGTTGGAACTGAAAGATGTAGTGTAACATGGGAAGAGTGATTCTGATTGCACACTGTCTCCAAAAATTAAGCATTTCATTGTGGCTAAGATATATAATCTCTTCCAGGACTTGCGAGAGTGCCTCTGATTGTGAAGATGCAGGGCTGAATCAAGATAGTTTCACTGGAGGCTTCTGCAGCTGTAGATTAGACAAGGTTTGCTCATAGTGTACTGGCAAAAATACCATTACTGCTCAGAGAATTAATATGTCAGTGCTGGGTGAAAAGATGCTCATTTCTGTTCCCTTCCTACATTTAACACCAAGAGCCTCAGAAACAGTATCTGCTGCTTTCCAGTTGTTTTCTCTCTGTCTTTGCGCACATATTAAGGGTGTATCCAAGGTGTGTGTTGTATTTCATACCTACATCAGCGTATTGCCTACCTACAGGCCAGGGGAGCCTTACAGCAGCAGCAGTTATCTGTGTCATCAGCAGGAACCAGTGCATCACATGACACACTTCACCTGTTCTAGACAGATGACTGCGGCTGCCTTCTCTCACCCGGGACCTGACAGTTCCAGCCTGGCAAGGACATCCCATAATGCCAGTCTTGGCCTTCCTGATGCATCCAAGAGGAGGGATCCCTTTCTCCCAGGAGCACGAAGGGAAGGATCTGGCCCTGCTCGCAGGATGCAGGAGGTGGTGAGGGTGCTGGCTCTGCACGCAGAGTGGCTCGAGGCAGGCAGCATGGGTCCCAGCCACAGAAAGGCACTCAAAGTTCAGGAGTCAGCTGAGGGTCAATGCAGAGACTCGACTATATCACACTGTAAGAACCGATTTCTGTGCTGGGGCCAAAGAGGAGAACAAAGCTATAGGAACCAGGATCAATTTCCTCTGAGTAGGGCATTCACAAGGGAGAAGGGATTGCAGTAACGGGCATTAATAAGCTACAAGTATCTTATTAAACTAAGCCTCCCCGATTGTCCCTTTGTAGTCAAGCCATCGAGCTCTTGCACTTAATACCAACTGAGTTGCCTTGATATGACCTTTTATTAGTTTAAAATCTCTTTCAAAGTATCACAAGTATACCAGGAGAGAAATGCACAGGCTGCCAAGCAGGGCTGAACAAGGAGAAAGGTGGAACTGCCACTTCCCCAAAGAATGTGACATCCTTAGTAAATCCAGTATTTACAGACCCAAGCTGCAAAATGCCAGGTCTCTTCCCCTCCTTAAGGGATGGGAGCATCATCTGCTAAAAGACCAACTGATCAAATGTTTGGATGTGATCAATGTAGTTATACTGCAAAGGCAGAAGGGATCTTCAAGAACAGCAGAATCAAAGTATTTCTTTTGGGAAGCTTCCCACAGTGGGTAAAAGAGTAATGTGCAAAATAAAACTTTGAGGTTTTTTCTTCCTTGTTTTTTTTTGCTTTTACTGCACAGTAACTTTTCCTTCTTTCTTTTCCAGTCAGACTGAAAAGTTTAATCTAAAGGGAGCTCTGGAAGACTCAGAAGCAATGATGTCTGACTACTCAACATAGTTGACTGCCTTTATGTTCATCTCCAGAATAATTTTGCAATAAAACAAAAAATCCAGGTCCCGAGGATAGTAAAGAGTTCTGGTTAACTGAGGAATCTGATGGCTCACGGGCAAGTTCCCACCTTCCTCTGCTTTAAAATTGTGAAGGAAAAAACCCCATGAAACCAGAGTGAGTGGTGGTTCACTTCACCACCACTTCCCACCAAAATGCATATGCATGGAACTGATCCTTAAAAAAGTAAACAAGAATAACAAAGATCTAGAGAAATTAGGAAGCCAGTGGAGAAAAGACTATATCTGAAAGAACAATTTTACAATTTTTTCCAAACAAAATAAGTAAAGGCTCCACCTGGAACATTTCACACTTGCAAAATAAGCTCTTAAAAACATTTCCCGTAAAATTTAAAATGTACAAAAATTACTTATTCCACAGGAAAAAAATGGGTTTATGCCATTGCCTGAATATTTGCTCTTGTTCCAAACACTGCTAGACAATTTTATAGATTTTAGTGACATATGATTTAGTAACCTTTACTCTCTAAGGAGATAAAAACTAAATTAATAATGCTCTAGAAAACTGTCTTTGAAGATTCATGTATCTTAGAGCTTTTAAAATTAGGGATCAAAATTTGTATAGGAAGTGTATCCCTTTCTATTACAGAAGGACCTCTATTAAAGAAAATGTAAGCCCTTATGTTTTCAGTATTAGTGTACATTTGTGATCAAACATGAAAATATTTCTGAGCTCTCCTTGGAGTTAAAATTACTTGTGCTGAAGTTCAGACCTCACTCAATTAGAAGAAATATTTCAATCAGTGATTAAAGAAATGTCAGCAAGACTAATGGCAAGCAAGTACTAAAGATTTGTTATCAGCTTATCACTGCTCACAGTGCCTGTGTCTCCACACCTCGTGTCACTGACTGTCCAGTTTGCATCTTAAACTGTCCCTGACTTTTTCAGTAAGTTAAAAAAGACACTTGCGTGGTAAAATTGTTTTTGTCATTATCTTCTTTAGTAATTACTGAAGCTAATCTCACTCTGTAGGCATGTGCACACTTTTTGCACTCACATTAACCTGAAAAGGATAAGGTGCCAGACCCTGTATGTGCCTTAATTGTTGTTGGGATAGTATCACTTAAAATAAGACCAAACAGTTACTTCCAGAGGGAAAATTCTGTTACATGTGACAAAACATCTATTGTAAGCTAAATTTTCCATGTAAGCTGCAACTATGACAAGGAAGTTTCTTGAATGGCAATAAAATGTCGTGTCATTACAGACACTTCACGCGATGCAACTCGATGCACTGTACACTTCTTTTGTCCTAAACATGTACATGCTGAAGTTGCACTAAACACAGAGGAAAACTGCAGTGAACCTTACAGCCTGTCTGTGCTAATGGACAGATAAATTCTGCCACTTCAGCACTGAGCTGGAAATTACCCACAGCACTGTCGCTCCAAGCTCAGGTCTTGGAGGCTGTGTTATATTCCCATATGCCTTCCAGCACTTGCCCTCGCCACCACCTCATTTCAGAATAAACGATGCCATCTAGGCTGTAGACCCAAATTGGCTTCTCACGCTGGTAATTCTTAGTACCAGTTCCTGGGGAAAGGAAATCTTCAGCAGAGAGAAGTAAAAGCCCTTTGTCTTCTCTGAGATGAGGGATGTGCAGAGGAGCTGCAGAGCAGCACTCCCTTCCTCTCCCTGGGCAGTTCATGTGCTAGGCCACTCCTCTACCTCCTCCGAACTCACCACAACAGTTCATAACAGATGACAGACTAAAATATTTATTTATAGTTTTAACTAATTTATAGTCTGCAGTTGCATATGTCATATTATATTTTATGCAGTAAGGCACTTTGAACTAAAAATTAACATTTGACAGGGCTAGAGCTGCCAAAGTGTCATGAGGAAAAGCAGAGTTTCCTCAGAAAATGTAATTCAAGCTTCCATAACTTTTAGATAAAAATTTCTCAAAGTCCTGGTATATTCAATGCCCTAAAACACAGAGGACTTCAAGAAAAATTAATCATTATAAAAGACATTTACATGGTATAAAAACACATTTTCTAATACAAGAGCACGATCAGCTGCTTCACCTCCAAGCACTTCACTAACGAAGACATCTTACAGTGTTTGAAGCTCTTACAACAAAACACTCTGCCAACACAGAATGCCCCAATTTTCACCTTCTGGAAAGAAAATCAGGTCATCAAATCAACTTCTGAAGAGGATCTCAGCTGAGGGAAAGCCAATCCTCACACCCTACAGAGCGGAAAAGGCAAGGATCTGGAGTCCAGAGAGCTCCGGGCAGCTCCAGCCTGAAGGATGCAGCAGCACAGCCCAGGGGCTTCTGTGCCCACCGCCCCACTATGACCCCCGCCCTGGCAGCAGGGACAGAGCCGACAAGAAAGGTCTGCTTGCTCTCCTCTGAAGTTGCTCCACAGAAAAGCTGCTGCACGGGAGTGTTGTAGTTTTGATGGATGAGAATAGAGCAGAGTGTGGCACAGGTTGACAGAGATCTGTGTCTGCCCACATCATTCAGCTGTTTAGCACACTACTGAATTCACCCAAAGCAGTCCTGCTCATGGAAAGGAGATGAAATCTGCAGCCTGCTACATCTCCTGGTTCAGGCAACTGAAGATCAGTCCTGCCGAATGAACTAGGAAGGCAAAACGTGAATGATGGCTTTGCATCTATAAAAAACTTCTTTATTTTGTAACAGAAAAATGAAATGCTTCTGGAATAAAGAAAGATATGAAAAAGCCATCTATTGCTAGCTAAACCCAATATGTAACATTATGTTGGAATAAAGGATATCACTTTTTAAATAAACTGAGGGTAGCTGTAATAAGCACACATATTTCTGATAATCTCAATGAACGAATAAAATGCAATAAAAAAATTAAAGAACATGTTTTTCTATAGAAAGCTCTACACTATTTGCCAACAACTACACAGTTAATTCAGATAAGTCAAAGAAGTTTTCATTTTATGAATAAATTGACAATGTTTTTCAGCACCTGTATAATAATGCCATGGAAATTACAAGCACTAAATAGAAAACACTACAAGGAACAGTGATGGTATCATATACTATAATTCCAACAGCTCCTTAATTTGGAAACAAAGGATAATCTATATTTTCTGGATTCCAATCTACTAAGATCATAATGTTATAAAGGTTTTGCAACTATTGCCTAAGATACAATTTTAAATTCTAAACTGCTCACATTTTTACTTCAGAATTCACCTCATTCATTGAAATGTTACCTCAGCATCTATTAAGGTTTTGCCTTGAGCAAGGAATTATTGGCCTTTTTGTTTTATTTTGTTTTTCATTTTTACATTTAAAAGCTGTCTGCTTCTAAAATGAAGCTATTTAATCCCTTGTCATCACATGGCCATAAAAATTGCAGGCAGACAGAAGTTAGCAGTGGCTGCTTCACAGGCCCCACAGCAATGCATGGTAACAGATTTTCAAAGCAGTTCAAAGAGTCCAGTTTCCATCTGTGTTTGGTGAAGGGTGCAAAAACCTTGGGGCCATCTGAAAACTCTGCTTCATCTCTAACACTTGGAATAACAAAGGTGTTATTTTTCAAAGCCACAGTCTCCCCTCCCGGGGTGGCTCTGCAGATACAGTTCAGGGAAGGTGGGAAACTTCAGAGTAGATATTCTCCTTCTAGACTTTGCCTCCTTCAGGGAGTTCTTTTGAGGATGGCACAATGGTGCCCTATATAACATGGGTTACTGCCAGCAGAGGCCAACAGTTAATGAACCCTATAGACAAATTCTTTCTTCTGATTTCAGTACAAAAATCTACAGGAAAACAGCCTCGATGTTCCCCCTACACACCCTTCTCTTCAAGCCCAGGAGTGTTATTTGATCAAAAGAAAGTAGAGGGTGCTCTACACCCATTGTACAACCCAGAATCGTGCAGTGCAACACGGGTATCCATTACATCCAGCTAAGCCAGCTCACAAAACAAAAGTGGATGAAAGCAACAAGAAAGAGGATGATCAGTTTGCTTCCCTCTTGATAAACAGCCAACTGCTAATCTGCACTTCATTGTCATACACAGGGCGAGTGTTTCTCTGATGTTTATTTTCACTATGCAGCTGTACAAAGTCTAAAAAATAAAAAAAAAAAGGAAAAGGGAAAAAACCCCAACAACTTGCTAGTTATTTGCAAGGTATTGTGTATTATACTCATCTATTAACCACTTGCTATTGCATTTCTTGTGACCTGGTATCACACAAACACATACCAGAACAGAGACAGGAACAAGACGATCAGAGAACACCAGTATGACCATGGCAAAAGGCTCTATCAAGAAAAAGAGCCTCATACTCTCTTGAACTCTCCCTAAAGGAAGGTTCTGGACAATAAAGGCTTTTGAACTAAGGAGTTCTTTCTAGATGTTCACTTACATTCAAATCAAAGTTTCAGTATATTCACATTAATGGGCATTGATCCAGCTCACTTCCAGCCTAGCCAACGTGTTTGTGTAATTTCATTACACTGACAGGATGTGTAGGGCTATTTAATGCAAAATTTCTGTTAAAGTCAGATTGATATTTTATATGGAGGAGCTGGGTGAATGGTGTTGACTTCTATAGTCTTCAGGTATGCATGCCTTAAAACATACATCCTCAAGAGAAATTGCTGGATTTTCAAAGATGTATTTTCCCCTAGGTAACTTACTTGGTGATACCTACTGCAGCAAGACTTTCTGACAGTTTTGAAGTTAACCTTCTTGACTAGCTCAGCTCTGAAACTGGATACATCTTCAATATGCCCTCCTATACTTCCCTTGAGACTTTCTTCCCTCTCCTAACACAACAAGATCATTTTCCAGCCCTTTTACAATAGTGTTATGCAAATCATTTCAGTGGAAATAAACTGACACAAAAGCAGCAGGAAGGAGCTCTGTTCCAGGGTCCCTGCCTCTTCTGCAGCGCTGGGATTGGTGGGTGGCAGTGCAGGGGATGGTTCATTTTGGGGAGGAGGTGTAATGCACCATCTGTTCCCACTGCTGGTAGGAATCAAAGTGGGAGAAAGCACAACCACTGTACACTCACACTACCTTTCCAAGAGCTCACCGCTTATTTTCCACATTTTAATGAAATTCCATGCCTACCGCTGCCCACAGGGTTCCACATTTATTCACAGGCATTTCTTTCTTTGTTGCAAGGCTCCAGGCCTCCTCTCTTTGTTCAAAGCTTCTCTCCCAGGGCAATCTCTACCCTGGCTCCCATCATGTTGTTTCCTCTTTGACGTCATTGTAGGCAAGAGTCAGGAGAAATGTTAGTCTTAAATCTTATAGTAAAGATATATTCCTTTGGGATCAAGCATTATTTCTTCATAGTTTTATCATTACCTGTATGCCTTGACTATTACTTAAATCAGAGTAGGAAGGATCAAGTTCCAAACCAAAAAACAGTTGCTTCCTTTCAGTTTGTGCTTTGTTGTCCTTATAGTAATTATTCTATTGTTCTGAGTAATTTAAAATTGAAATGCAGTGAGCAGTGGGTTACATTAATTCTGATCTCTGACTAAAGATGGTTGGTTTTGGCAGAAGACTTTCCAAAGCACTGGAAGATTTAGAAGGCACATGGAGGATGGCCCGACTTGGCTTGGCAGAAGGGAGGGCTGTTCTTTCTGCTTTTTCGGAACTCCTTGGTGTTATGGCACATGCTATTTGATGTACAGGGATTGCTGGGGAATGGGGAGCAGTGGCATTTTTGGTGGGAAGGGGAGCACTTTGAAGTCATGCATTGTTCTGTCTCTTCTAGCTCCTGCACACTTTCCATCACCATGGTAACTGCCTGCTTTAGTGAAAGAGGAAACCTGCTTGGAATTTGTTTTTGAGTCATGCATGTAGTGTTACAATGATGGTTTCTGACTAAATTATTAATCTCATGTCATCATCAAGTTTAGGTAAACTATGCAAACTTGGAGCAGCTGAGGAGTGAACCCCTGACAAAGATTTTTGCACTATGTACAGGATGCACAAGCAGGCCATTGTTTTAAACATCACTATAAAATAATATGTATTAATCTAGAGAAACTTTCCATGGATTTTTCTATCTTGTGCTGTTATCTACCAACAATAGCTAGACCTGAAAATTGGCTTTAAATATACAGCTCATCAAAAAATATTATTATGGCATTGCAATCATTGCTTTCTTTGCTTCAAATAGATTCTCCAAATATGTTATCTATTATAATATATTATATATTTGAACACATAGACTCCAGATATGCTTTGTAGTTGTAAATAAATAGTTAAATCATATATAGGTGCTAAGTGAAGGCAATACATACAGCATTTCCTAGTAAGTGTGTAAAGTATAAGGTGACCAAGACCTGTTATTTTCAGAAGGGAAAGATGATAAAGGTCAAATTATCAGGGCATGGAAATTCTTTAAACTCATCATCAAAATACTAATCCCTGCCCAGTGGCACTGCATGGTCTTAGAACTGATGCTTCAAACTAATTTTTTACCAGATGCTACACCTAAAATTCAACTCAATTGAGAACTGTTTCCGTCCCTGTTACTATTGCAGTGCTTCATGTAACACAGAAAACTCTATCCAGCATTTACCAAATCCAGAGAAGCACATACATAAAAATCCAACTCACACCACAAATTTTAGAAAATCCTTGTGCAAGGAGATGCCCCTTCTGTATTTTTACGATACAGCTACTCTAACACACTAAAAAGTAATAGTTTATGCTTTCTTTCCCATTGTGTTACTAGGTATCATCATCCAAGTATGAAAACAATCTTTTTTAATGTAAGGCATGCCATCTACTAGGCAAAGAATTTTCTTTGTGTTGCAACAGCTGTACACGTGACAGTAAATTGTCTCCACACCTTAAGCCTCTAGACATTTCTGTTAAAACAAACAGAACCAAACCACCACACTCCACATTGCCCTTGATGCCTCTTACACCATGAAAGTGAAAGTTCTGAAGTGAACAGGCTTTAGCATAATCCATCCCTATGCATTTGTAACACAACAGATACCAAGCAAAAAGGAGCATCCATATGTTGCACTGAGCCTTTATCATATGGGCAACACCAACACGACAGACACCACAGAGAGAACTGGAAATGCATAAATTAGGTGAGAAGTCAGGCCTACACCTTTTACACAAAACCACTGGGGCTTGCTTATGCAAACTTACATGGGATTTAGCTTAATGCAGATGGCTTGAGGCTGAAGCCCACACAGGCAAACGCTTTCATAAAACCCAGCGAGTGTTTTCCAGGTCCTCTGGCTGTTGTGGCCGCAGCTCACATGGACAGGGCTGAGCTGTTTGTAGTTACACTGCTCTGACACCATCTGGATGGTGACAGCCATCAGCAAACTCTGTGATGACAGGTCCTCAAACTGTTGATCCATATTGAGCTTAACACCAAAGATACTCAGCAAGTAACACTAAGGAATTTACCTAACAGTTCTTCAGCCATGTATATAAAATCACATCATTGTAAGCATGATTTTAACTTAATTAACAGTGTTAAATTAAAGCACGAGGGCCAAGATAGCTCTAGTGAAAACTTTTTTTCCCCTCTAAACCCAACTCCCAATTACTAGGGAGCAAACTAAAGATTTTTAATTAGTAAGAAAGTCAGCTACACATTAATAACTACTTAAATAGTCTCTTGAAGGAGATAGGTTTTACCACAATGCAGAAAAACAATAAAATTAGTATTTAGCCAGTATTCACGTTTCCTCCTTAGTGCATTTCCTCACAATTTGCAATATACAAAGCAGGAAAACCAAGCAGAGTAAAATTTGACTTTAATAATTAAGCATAGGGAAAACATTCAGAACACTTTGAAGTAAGACTACTGGTTGTAACACCAACACAGACCCATTAATTCATTACAAAATATTAATACAACATAACTAGATAATTTAAAATCAAGTGAATCACAAAAAACACCCTTTTCTCAGGTTTTTACCTGAATAACCTCCTTGTACAGCTGTGTGTGGCATAATTTGATCAGAATGTATTAAAGTGCATAGTGTGTTTATTTATTACTGTTTCTTTTCTCCATTTCCTCAACTTCATCACTCAATAAAGGGCAATCCCTTTAAAACAGATTACTTATATGTCTTAAGCACATTTCCATTAGATGCATAAATTAGGACCTAGGTATAGCTTAGTCTTTGTGACAAGGCACACATATTCAGACCTAGAGATTCAGATGGACTGATTATGCTTAAATTTCAATCTCCAGACATCCTTTAATATGTGGTTTGGGGCATTTTCTCAATAGTTTTTGCATCCACTGTGCAGGGCACATGGGCACCCAGAGGAGGCAAGGATCACCTCCCTCAGCTGCAGGCAAGTGCTGGTTCCCTGTGTCCGACCTGGAGCAGTCCCTGCAGAACTGCAGGGCAAAGGGGAGCCCAGCTGTGCCCCCCCCAAGAGGCTGAGCCGTGCTGCAGCTCATCCCAGCCCACACAGCCAAGGCCAGACGTGCCCAGGCTCGTGTCCAGGCAGGGACACAGCATGCAGGGCACGGGCAGGGCAGTGCCTGCCGGTGACTGCAGAGAACAAAAGGCCTCCACCAGTCCTCAGCCAGAACCACCTGCACACTTAAACATCTTCACATAGGGAGCTACCCTGCCCATCACATATGATTTTGGCTGCAAGTATGATTATTGCAGCCTGTCAGCAAAGATGAATCAGTTCTCCTGGAAGCCATCACTATTAGAGATTAACATACAAGTTGGGAGCTGTTTACACCAGGCCACAATGCATTTTAATTGCCTATCACTAGCCTAGATAGATATAAATGAAAACAATCCTCACAAAAAGATACATTAAATGCATCCTTTTGCCTTGATTTGGGGATTAATTTATCTATGTTTTCTGTTTCAGCAGTGCAGTCTAAAGGGAAGCCTTTGTACTTGGCTGATAGATATTCCCATCCCACTCAAATGAACTCAAAAATCTGGTTTCCATCCCTGCCATGAGAAGATCAGCTAAAGCAGATTTAAGTGATTAGCAAAACACCCCATCTGGTAGGAGGGCTCCATGCATGTCCTTCACGCACCAACATCGGATGCTCCCAACCGGGAGCCTTATGGCCCAAACTCCGTGGTGCTGCAGGAGGGCCCGACAGGGACTGGCCCCTGACCGAAGGCAGGGGCTGCACTAAGCTTGCTCAGCCTGAACTTTTTTGTGCTTGCTCTAGTAACTGCAAGCAGGCTGCTGAAGTTATGCCTCTGTGCCAGCAAGAGAGAGACAACACTGGTTTGACCAGTTTGTCTTTATCAAGGGCAGTGCAAGTGAATGCCACAGATCTTCATTTAACACATCAGCACAGACCTCTTCCAGTCACAGGATCCTCGAGTGGATGGGCCTGTGTTCCAGAGCATCTAATTCCACTGATAATAATAATAATAATCCCCTGTAATAGGCTCATGGCCTGAGCTAGAGCCATTAATCTGACTCCCCTCTCCCTACCCTAATTCTGACCAGCAGTCAGGGAATCTCCATCCTTCCCCATCCCTGAGCTAGACTGTGTCAACAGGAATTAAGCAGGGACCTGTGGTACCACCTGCTGCAATCTATTTAATTCTTCGTCACAGAACCATCTTGGTCTTTTTATAGTTCATTCAGTGCAAGAGGAGGAGGAGGCATTTACTACAGATGTAGTCGATTTTGAATTCCTGGAATAGAGTATGTGAAATTAATAACAAAATTAATTATAGATCTAGTTACAGTGGATGGATTCTGTGCAAGCTTTTCTAAAGGCACATAACACAATTGTGAAAATGAAAGTGTATTAAAATATGCAAGGGCCAATGGGAGTCAAAAACAGGAGAAAGTATTTTTAACAGAGTTTTATCTCTGTATTAGCTAGACTAAATTGTAGGCAAAGGAATGGTATATTTCTATTAAGGAGCAAAATTGGCTGAAAAAAATGCTTTGCTTACAAAAAAAGGGGAAGTTTTCCATTTTCAAATGTAATATAAATCTACATTTAACCTAGACCAACATGAGGTCAGTGGCCAACAGGTAGTTTACAGACATTATAGTGCTTCACATGCTTTCTAGGGTTTGAATCTCCAGTCAGACCATTTTTAGCAGACATTATAAGACACTAAAATGCTTTACATAAGTGTAGGAAAAATTACTGTGAAAGAATAGCAGGTAAAATTAAGAATGAGTGAGGTTTTGCAGACTGAAAATTCCCTTTGCTTTTACTAATCTATTCAAATTCTGAGTAATTTTAAAAAAAATAATAAAATCAAGTATTACCAGTATTACAATTACCTGTCAGAATACAGAAGTTACTAAACCTTTTCATCATAGCTAAGGAGATAGAATATTACACTTTCTTGTGTCTACATCTTGCGCTAAGCCCATCTCCACAAAGCCTGCACCCTGTCAGCAGCCACCTACTTATCTCTTAGAGCTCTCCTTAGAGAAATAGCAAGACTCTTTTCTGAGAAAAACCAAAAGTAAGACAAAGCTCTACTTTTGGGTTGCCTCCATAGCTGATGCCTTTACATTAATTCCATGAACTCAGATTTTGCCATTTACATAACTATGATTGCATGGTCCCTCCCTTCCGAGACAGCAGAGCTTTTGGTGTCCCCTCTCTGGGACTTCAGAATCCATTTGCATCCATTTATACCCTGAGCAGGTTTTCAGTCATCACCCCTCATGTGTCCAGTGAAGGCTTGCATTGCTTTCCACATTTCTTGTTAAGGATATGTGGAAGGGCACTGGAAGGCACACAGCAAGTGCCCAGGTGGTTCTGAGAGTGGTACTGCTCCGCTGAGTTACAGACCAACGCTGATCCAGCTCAGCACTCTCCAATGAACAGAGGTTCTGAGAAGAGAAAGGTATTACTCAAGGATATGGCCCTGTTAAATACTGCTGCTCTAAGCACGCATCCGTTTGGGATTACAAGGCCTGTTTACATGGTCAGTCTGAGATGGATAAGCTGTAAGTTCCAAGCAGAAATGCTGATTTTTTACTTTTTGGTGCCTGAGAAGGTTGATTTTTGAGGCCAGCTAGGTTGTTCCACCCTGGTTTGTTCCATCTTTGTCTTCAGCAAGTTCTGTTGCCAGGGGGAACGCTAAGGCAGTGAAACATCATTTTTGCTGTGTTCAATGTGCTTTTTAATGGTTTTATTCCATTTTGCTTATGAAACTCAGAAGCCAACTATTGATTCTACCAAGACCTTGTGAGTGAAGATTAAAGCATTCCAACATGCTTGTCTACAGGTGTGCCATGGTGAATTATGATCTTCGCATAATTCATAGAATGAAAAAGTTGCACCAAGAAACCAACTGTTAATCAGTGTATAGGTACAGGAGATCAATCTTTGATTCGTGTATTCACAAATCCTGTTTACTTGGCCACATTAGAGAACAGACGGGTGTTCTGGAATGGATTCTTAGAAATGATGGATGTAATTGTCAAAACTGCCAAGGTCAATGTATAATGTTCAAAAAAGAACCAACTCATTTCAAGCACCTTCCATTTATCATTCATGCAATTTGACCCCCAGTTCTCTTTGTAATAACATACTATGAGGGAACAACCGCTGTGTTCATTCCTATATACTCCTGTGGACTTTCAAATATCATGCAGGTCACAGCCTTTCCAAAAGACTGAGGACATTTGTATATAACTTTTTTCCACCCTGAAGTATGTGGAAGCTATTACATTAAACCTGACTTTAATAAGAGTAAGTTTGTTTCCTATAGAATTTTTATGCTGCAGTACTGTGCACATTTGAAAGAAACTTGTTCCAGAATTTCATGGTTTTTCCATTTAAGAAATGTAGATTGATTTATAAGAAGTTTTGAAAAACATACCTAAATAATTTGCTTTTCAGAACTGAGATGTCCCCTCCATTGATGATGTATCTTAGTTGCTTAACATCATGCTGTGGAATATAGGCCAAATCTAAATAATGAAGGTTAGAGAAAAACTGTCCCTGTGGACAGTTAACTCCATAACTCAGCCATTTCTCTTAAATACCAGCCTTGATTACAGCCAGGGATACTGAGTCAAGGGGAATGGCATGATAGCTTGCATTTGTATGGAGGTCTAAGTATCTGGAAGTAATTCAAAATAGTTTAATTTTCAGATTTAAAGAAAAAGAAATGTAAATTTTGGCTTTTTTAGGGTTTAAATGTGGTGTTTTAGAATAACAGAATCTCAGAATCTCTATTTTCTGGTATCACTTTTCATAAGACAAGGGGAAGACCTATGCTTCTGTTGATCTTTGGTTACCAATGTATGTAGACTTTTTTTACTTTTGGAGTTTGTAGTTTTTATCACTCTATTTTCACAGTGGTACAGGTTTGTGGAGTGAACCAGAAAACAGATGCCCAGCAAGTCATTTTCTCTCAACTTAAAGAGGATAGGACTTTGTTTCACCATTGCAGAGGTTCACAATTATTTTTTAAACTGAATAGATTCATAACATACATGAATAACACAACTTTTTTCCCCCCAGAGCATGATGATAACCAGACTGAGTTTGCTTTTCAAAAAACTAATACAGAACACTGGGTCTTATTCCACTGAACAATTTAGAAACCAATATAAATCTGAGGATCTGGCACAAGAGTTATACAAGCCACTAGGCATAACTGAATAACAAAGAAAGAACTGGCACCAAAGAGCTTTATAAAGAAGGTGAAGAGGCCTGGGACGACCAGGCACATGAACACCTTAAGCCACATGCTTTAATCCTATCGGTTTCTACAGATTCAATAAGAAAGCTTGTGGATGTGATGAAATGCCATTTCCGCACTGACAGCATCCCCAGAACAGAAGCTTAAAGAAAATAATATTTGCTAAATTTTCCCTTTTCTTCTTACACCATTATCTTTTCATGGAAAAGTAACAGCCAGCCACAGACTTATGCTGGGATGGCATATTTCTCCCAAATAAACAAGTTCATTTCCCCGCAATCTCATGACATTGTAATTGAGTGGGGAGGTAATTTGCATAATTTCTTCATTTCTCACATAACACTGAAATAAGGCAGTTACTTGTAGGTGAAAAAACTGTGACATCAACCTGAAGGGCAACAGAAAGGTATATAGAGAAGCAATCATGTCTGAAAAAACAGAACAATTTTTGTCTAACTCTTGCATCTTACAGCTAAGCTGTAATCCTAGTAACAGAGCTTTCTCCTAAAGGGGCACTTTCTCCAAAAATACTCTATACAATAGGGGGAAAAGAAATCTGTGATACCTAGACCAGAGAATGTCCAGAAAAATTAAGTGATGACTTCATCTTACATGATCAAAAAATTCTTTGTGGTGAGAAAAAAAGTTAATTAAAAAAAAGAGTAAAAGATGCGCTTCAGAAGGAGCTTCAGGAATGTGACAGGGAAGAGTGGGCAGTGCAGAAGAGCCCCACATTCCCTCACAGAAACCTGTCTGCTGAAGGCTGTAAATCTGGACTGGGTGAAAGGCAGGCTGCCCTGAGACGTCGCAGAGCTCTCCCTGTCACACACAGGCATCTACCAGACTTAGCTGACCATGAACTATTTCATCCCTCGGCTGTAGAGGCGACGCAGGGAGGGCCGTGGCGCGGAGGGCAGCATGGGAGCCAGGGTTTGTCTGGAAGCGACAGCGATGTGCTGGCACACGGGGACATCCCTCAGGCAGCTCCAGCACGTGTTTGGAGCTGGCTCACACCCAGCCACGGGCACATGCATGGTGCTAGTGCACAGTGGGCTATGCTCAACTGAGCTCATGCATCCGCCCATGATTTTTTTTTTTTAATGAATTAACATGCAATAGGGAAAAACCTTTTTGATCGCTTCAGAAAAAAAATACTTGCCACTTTGAGAATATATTTCATTTGTGGTCACTACAAAGGATGATGAATTAATCTGATTCGTTTTAAAATTCTTCGCACCCCTTTGCTTTTTTTCAGCCAACTTGATATTCAGGCATACATCCTCTGTGGAGACAAAAGAATGCTTTGTAAGCAGCACCAGCTTTGAAGTATAACCCATGCTGCAGGTGGAGTTTGGGCAATGCTGCTTTTGTACATAAATCTCGGTCAACAAGTCAGACACGAATCATTAAAAAGTATCTATGAAAAAACAAACAAATTAGTGCTCCTGAAGAAGCTACTCATTACACACTTTCGGTGCATGGCAACATCAGGCTACTGCAAGTCTTCGCCTCCACGTGTGGAATTTATCAAGAAGAGCCAGTGGCAGCAACTAATCAGTAACCACAAATATCAGGGACACCCAGAGGCAAGATTGCACCCCTGCAGATATGCTACACTACACTGGATAACAGGCACACTAATGATGAGGGCTCATGCTTAGGTACTACTACATATGACCCACTTACTTGCCTTCAAATTAGATCACGTAAGCTTGGAGCGCAAACCCACGGAGGTATTTCATTAGGAGGGCTGCACTAGCTTCAGGTGCCAGCCTTACACTATGAGGGCAGGAGCTGTGCATTACTCTGGCCATCAGTCCCCTTCACACACAGGCAATGGTGTCAAAAGTTATCACTTGCAGATGAGAGCTGTGAAAGATGTGAACACAAGTGTCAAGCTCTCTCTCTGGAGCCCTGTGCTCATCCACTGAACATGCATATATTGCTTTACCTCCGAGACTCAATATCTGCAAACAGAAGCTGCTTTACCATCTCACTTTCTCCATGTCTGCTGAGGCTTCCAGTGAACAATTACCATGCAGTTTTTATGGAAGCAGGGAGTTGTTCCACTTGGTGGACCCTGCCTCAACCACCATGGCACTCAGTCCTCAGAAAAGAGCAGGTGAATTTACAATTGGGACACTAAGCTGGGGCATGAGGGCCCTGCCCTGAGACACCTGTGGTACTGTGCAGCTGTGAGATGTTGGGTAAGACTCTGCCCAAAGACTCTGTGTGCAAAATTTCTGCATCTCATTGGACTAGGGAGCTTTAAAAACTCCTAAAAACTTGGACACTTCCTTCAAGATGAGAGGTTTTACTTCCTAATATACCATACAGCACAAAATTGTCATTATAGGGCATCCCTGGATGCTTTGACTGGACAGATTTTTACAAGACAATGATTACAGTTCAGGGTGAACGGTTTAATTCATACATTGCCACAGAAAGGTATTGGAGAAGAGTCACTGAAAGAAATAATGAGGTGACTGTCGTTAATGACCTGAGCTCAATGTGCAAGAGCGCACACCCTCAGCTGTCTCACTACCAACACAGAGCTGATTGCAGCTGTACACCTGCGTTATTGCTGCAATGCAGAAAGGCAAGATCATTTTGTTTAGCAGAAGGCAAGCTTCTGTCAGATGTCAAATTTGTCCTCTTCATAGTTTAAGTCATCCAACCCTTAAAACATAAACAAGATGCTCTAATAATCTGGATGTACAATTCCTTTTGAGTCTCCTACCATTCCCACCATTTCTGATTTGCAATAAGAACAGTTTTCAAAATTACTATTTCCTAACAATCTGGTTATATCAAATAGTGCATGCTTTTACATTTTTCTTATATAAATACAGTTGATAATATGCCTCTCTTGTACATGCCAGGAGAGATTACATCTTCACTGTTCTTTCATATCTCAGTTAATAAAGACAGTAATTATATTTCTGCTTCCATTTTTTGCTAACATTGTCAGATAATGAAGTATGTATTACTTTAGGCTTCTGCAAACCAAACCAAAGGGACAGTAATGTCAGAATGGAAAATGGAAGAAGAAAGTCAGCTTTGAAGTCTACCTGTACATTTCTGCACTGCCAGCTCTGAGCTCATTTTGAAATCAAAGAATGATCACACGAAATTCGAAGCAATCAGACATATATTGCTACATGGAGACTTCACATCAAGTTCTTTCTTTTTAGCATGGAAAGGAAAAACCCTGATGTTTTGAGATGAAGACTACAAGCAAATTAGTTACATCTAGCATATAAATAATGTTTTCAGCATAACAGTGAAGAAAAACACTTTGAAAACTTATTAAAATGTAGGTTTATTCTCCTGAACATTTAGCAGGAAAACCTGTCATTTTTATGCAACGATGGTAATCAATTCTGAAATCTTCACAGATGTGCTCTTAAAGTTATTAATTTCACCAGGATGATTATGAATGCTTTACTCAGCTGTTCCACAAACATTAGAACACCACAAACCAAGTCAAGTCCCAAATTATGATACTTCTTGTCCTTCAAGCAGGCATTTTGGTTTTGCCTAGCATGCTTTGAATCTTACTTTGTTAAATGTGGCTGAAGCTGAAAGAGTTAAAAGCTTCATAGATGCTTGACCAAATGAACAGAACAACAAACACCATGGTTATATTTAGCAAGCCCTGGTATCTCAGGAAGGGGAGACCTTCAGCTGCTTGTAACCTTCCTGTGGAAATGCCTGGACATTGACACCTGGGAGAGCTGACTCCAATGGAAAGGAAAATAACCTGAACGGGTCACATCTGACAAGGTGACAGTGTGAACAGACAGTGAAATAGAAGACTGTACAAGTGTCAGACATGCTTGGTTCAATACCTGTTTCCTGGAACACTGTGGATGTTAAAATTTGGCAATCTGTTATTTAAGACAAAAACTCGCTAATGTTATGTAACCCAATAAAATACTTGGTTAACAGCATCCCATTCAGGGCAAGACAAACAACGCTGCTGTCAATATTCCTTTTAATTAACCCAATAGTATTAGCTGCTTATGACTTTATTCCCCTCAGTCCCAGTGGGCAACCTGAAAGGCAATTCTCACTATTACTTAGCTCCCGTGGCGTAATCCACAAGCGGCTGTCAGCTTGCCATGGCTGGTGACCTCTGACCCAATCACTTGCTTCCTTTTAACATTACTACCTTTGCACATTTAATGAACTTTGTACATGGCTAAAAAGATGTCAGCACAGCGAAACGATGGTTCCTGCTGTGAAGGCTCCATTGTTTCTATAAGTCTAATTGACCTTTCACATCACAGAAAACGAGAAAAAAATCAATATAGTTACTTAGTCACCAGTTCAATGCTATCTTTTATAATTAATATGCTAACCACATTGCTTTTGGAACACTGACACCCAAACACCCCTCGATGTACAAAAATGAATTCTCATTAATAACCATTATATTAATCACTGTTGCCCAGAACTGGAACCTGACTGCGAAATCCCCTGGTGGAAATTGCTATAATCGTTCAAACTACAGGAACGAATTTTTTTCGGCATAATTACTGCTGTCTTCTAGTGAAAAATATCCATTAGATGGCAGCTTTTAGTTACGTAAATCAAGCTGATTAATTTTTATTTTTTCCCATTTATATGACTTTGCACAAGTAAAGACAATTTAAATGATTAGCTGAACAATTATTAAAGCAACTTGCAGCGGTTCAAATATTCATTTAGTTACTAGAAAAGCCATACATCATTAACTTCCAGTTAAAAATTTGGGAAATGGTAAATGCTGATACAATAAAAATATGCTTATCTCCTTGTCAATAAAGCAGCGTATGGCTATAAAAATCCTGCTTTCATTTCAGCTGAAAGCAAGAGGTTCATCCAGTACCAGGTTTCTCCAGCTATTTCAGGAGCAAGGAAGAGGAGATCCTCTTACGTGTCTGAAAGTCATTGGGAAGAGGCATCCAATGGCAGCACAGCACTTCTGTGCCATTCACCGCAGTGCTCCTGCCTCTCATCCCATGTCCCAGACCAGGCTGGCACAGACTGTGGAGCTCAGAATACGCCGCAATAATTACCTTTCCAATAAAAGCATCCTGCAAAAAGCCAGCCACTTTTTTATCCAATAGTCCAGTAGTTAGATTGACTCATCCTGAAATACAAGGGGATTAATTTCAAATCTTACTCTACCTCCCTCCAATGGCTATGGCTGAGTTGGATGCCAGCTGAGCTACCTAAAAACTTTCATCTGAATAACACCATGAAGAGTCAGGAGCTGCCTCACTGAAATCAGAGCTAGCAAATAGCAGAAGGAAAAGAATTGTGATGCTAATGTTGAGCAATGAGACTCATCTCCAGCATCAGGTCCATAGCTGTATTGTTTGCAGGCACTGAAATTCAGTACAATATTCTGCCTGTTATCATATCTTATTACATGTATAGCAGGCTGCATCTATATTCAACTACATTTTCCTTCCATACATTCTTAACACACTGGTGCAATTTATAAATTGTAACACACACTCACATTTACATTTTTACACGGGTATCTTGACACCTGTTTGCAAACTGAGCCTGAAGCTGAGGGGGGGAATTCAGACTTGTGTGAATTTTAAAAAGTCTATCAGAGAAGTCTGCCAGGAAAATTGGAAGAGTTAGAATGAAACACAGGTATTTAGCATTCCAGTTTTTAATTTTAAACCACCTACCTATCCCTTCCTCTATGCTACTGGTGCCTCTACAGCAATGATCATTTTAAGGCTATTTTTTACAGTAACTATCTCTCCTTGATATCAAAACTTATTCCAAACACTCTGCTTAGCTGTTTTAATGCTCAGGATATTTGGCTTTTGTGGAAAGGAATATGATTTAAAGAAGATACTTTTTTTTTCCTTTGAATAATAATTGGAGGGGTTACAAGTCCATTGGATATGGTTCTTTGGATGGTTATTGTTATCAACATCCAAAGGGTAACATCTTCACAAAGAGAAGAGACAGTATGAGCCACTACTGTGTCAATTAAATCTTGGCATTCATTCATTATGCCTATGTCCTTTTCCTGCCTCTTTCTTCCTTGGTGGTCTTCTGGTATTTTTCTTAATACCAGCAGCCAAAAAGAAAAAATAAAAGATACTAAAGGCAATTTCTTTAGTACAGTCACAGACAGACTTTTTTGTAGTTTAATATTTGAAACTGCAGCCCTTGTAACTTAGAGGGGCCACCACTCCAGTATTTACACAGATGTTAGAGAAGGCAGCCTGTAACCATCCACCTCCGCCCCTGCGGTCACCTCTGGCTCTGAGCAGTCTTTGGGAGGTACATTAATAACATTTGTATTAGATACCCATTTCTCAGTTACAATATTTTTATTTCGCATTGTCTGTGTGGAATGTAACTTAATATATATCCTTGATGCAGGGAGATGTTTACATAGTATTTTATGATTAGTTCAGTTGGAGACCACTGGGTTTCACAGGTTCCTAACAAAGGCAGAAAGCAGGCAAGATATAATTACGGAGTTCCAAAGGAACTGCACACACAAAGTCAGGAATACATTTAAAAGGGATAATAAACAGCCAGCTACAAAGAAGAGATAAAATTGATTCAATCTTTAAATCTTTCTTATTGAAATTAAAGTAAAATATCTTCAGGAAAGCCTGAGTAAAGATAAAGAGGCTGAAACTGCAGAGGCATTTTATTTTTTTAAAGTAAGTCATAATTGCTTAGTAATGCAACTGAACAATACATTTTGTCTCTGACCATCTTGCTTTGGCTTTTTGAAGTGCTCCAAAGAAGCAATAGTACAGTTAATAAAAAGTCTGAGAGGGACTTACCTAACATTTCTTTTGATTCAACCTTTTAATTTGCTCCTCTCCCTCTATGGAATACAGAATGAAATTGGCAGAGGGCTTATTCCACAGGACCTTCCTGCCTCTTTCATCTGCAGCTTTGCTTTTGGAGCGCCTGCAGGTGCCCGTGCCCTGCTGGCAGGGCGAGTGCAGCTCTCCCACTGGGAACTTTACCCAGCCAGGTGTCCTGCTGCCCCACTGAGCCATGAACACTGAGCAGAACCTGCCAGGGCAATGTTTGCATTGTGGCTTTGCCTTTCGAATCAAAAGGTGTTAAGGATGTCATTGAAGAGCTTAGAATAGTGACTAAGCAATTTCTATACCTCAGTCTCTGAAGGCCGAACGCAGTCATATGGCCTCCTGCAGGTATGCCTAATAACTCCAGCCCCAGTGCCTACATCTTTTCACACCTTTTACCAAGAAGGAAGCATTGTCTTTGATTGTCCATCAGCCCTAATCCTTTCTCAGCATGAAGCTTGTTAGCATAATTGGAGAGAAGAAACCAAAAAGGTACATTATGTGCATCTATGTGTTTCCTTTCAGTGAGGGAGGCTGTTTGGATGAAAGACCACTGCATTTATTGCACTAATCCAGCACCTACAGGTTACCTTGACAGAAGAAAGTCTCTACCTTTAAAGGTTTTGATTTAATGCAAAAGATGAAAATCACACAGTTTTGTGAATGACAGCCACCATCCTCATGAAAGACTGGCACAAGTGCCTGTCTCTAATATTAGGCTCTCTATCCAAAAATAACTATGGAAAATGACTGGCATCCCTGAACTCAACCTCAGCTTCCTGGCCAGTTAAACTATAAAACTGATTGCAAAGAAATTAGTGAAGATTGTTTTTAGCCTTTTTTTCCAAGAACAACAAAGATTTTTAACATCTTGCCCAGGACACTGGAGGCTAAGAGAATAAATAGGAAGGTAATGAGCCATAAAAACTTCCAAGGCAGTTTCCCTCTTCTACCATCTTAGTCTTTAATGACAAGCAGTTACAGGACCATAAGCAACAATAAGAGAAAGCCAACCATCCATCACAGGCGCTCTGTATTGGGATTTACTTCATATTTCAGTCTTCATCTCTCATGAATAACAAGACACAAATACCAAAATAAGTACAATTTATCATTGATTACACACTTTGTCAAGCTAGGAGAAGAATCTTTGGTATTTGTATTTGCATGACCCAGGATTTCCACACAGCAAGATGAGGATGACCAGCACCAGTGAGGTATTTGGGTCCTCTCTAACACATCCAGCGTGACATGACTCACACCAGCTCAGTCATCATCTGACTTCCCACCTTTCCTTCTACTTACCAGGACAAACTCAGATTGCTAAAATCACACTTGCAACATTTTTACTACTCAAAGTGCATGCAACCCAAATAACACTGCCTAAGTTTCCTTAGCTTTTGACTGAAAAATAATTACACTTTTTTTTCCTAGTTTAATCAGCTGCACACAAGATTTTCATTCTCTGTTATAAAATTAATGTATTCTATGGGTTGTTGTACAGTTTTAAGAATAATGTGCTACTGAGCACACACATCACAAAACAATGCAAAATAAACATTTTATCAACTCTGAATTTAAAAGGCAGAAGATGATGAAATGAAAAACAGGATTCCTTCCATAGACTGAGTAATCGCTTTGCTATTTTTGATTCCAGAACTGTAGGACTTAAAGGATTTTGAAGCATAGACACAGAATGCTCAGTTTTCAGCCACAATATCAGTCAGCTAGTTTTCCACACTGAAAATCAAACCTTGGTCTTATCCTGGCAAATGAGCCTAGCACAACAACCCAGGTAACCTGGCCATATAAAGTGGTAGCAGTGTTCCTCTCCTAGATCCTTCATAAATCATTGCCAAAGTCTGCTGGGATTAAACATTTACTGAAATAACTGATGTGATTGCAAACCACCTTGAGCGGTGTCCTCATGTGAACGCACTTTTCCCACAAAGGACTACCTTAGACTCCAGGAGAACAGCACACTACATACTTTTGCAGAGCCAGAGGATGCATTTCCTTAATGGTTTTCCAGGATACTATCAATATTAAATAAATATCAGTAATTACATGTAAATACATATAACAGTTTTAACATAACAGTTTCTTCCCTCTGCAGGAAAGAAAAGGAAAATCCATCAAAGAATGGTGCATGGGGAAATCAAATATCAAATGCTTCCTGCTTCCAAGAAGAGATGTAATATTCTGTGAATGACTGACCTGGCTCTGACCTTGATCAGGGTAAGAGATTTGTTTTGGTAGTCTGCTGTAGCCAGCAACCTGCAGAGCAGTTTGGGAATCCTACCAGAGGGAGTTCTCAATGCTGTAGTTAAGAAGCACATTTGTTTATGTGGAGATACTACTGCAGATATGGTATTGCAATAATATATTTCAGACTGCTTGACAAATACATTAAAAGAATGCTGGATAATTAAATACATAAGCATGAAAGGATTTTCTTGAAGATAACATAAGGTGAGATGTGGCACTCACCACTATGATTTCTGTAACAAAAGCAGCATTAGAACAATATTAGTGGATTTAATTATAGCCAGACAACAAACTCAAATAAAATTTTCTCACTTGATTTATGCACTACTGGCCTCAGGTATTGCAAAAGATTGGAGAAAATTCATATCTCTGCATAAAGCAGCAAGTACATATATTAATTGCATATAAAGCACATGAAAATACACAGAAACTGAACAAAGCACCAAGATTTTCATGTTTAACACAGACATAAGCCAATTTTGATTTTTTCTGCATTTAACTTGGTTTTGCTTCCCATATAAAAAAGTCAAAGAACATTCAAACTGCCAGCACTTTTTAGTTGAATAAATATGAAACTTCCTAATTAGACATTGAAAAGTATTGCACCTAAGCAGCTTTTAGGCCACTTAAAGGTGATTACTTCATGCCTGAAATTTTGTGTCATTTGTTTCTTTCTTAAAACCAGGGTTTTGTTAGGTGGCCTGACAAAAATACAAGTTGAAAAAAAGATAAAAGTGCAGTCCTGCAATAACTGTCCACTCAAGATTTATTGCTTATTATTCTAAATTGCTGCAGCCTTCCAGTACTTAAAGGGAGCTTACAAAAAAGAGGGAGCGTTGCTTTTTCCACAGGCAGATAGTGATAGGACAAGGCGGGGATGGTTTTAAATTAAAGTAGATTTAGATTAGATATCAGGAAGAAATTCTTTACTGTGAGGGTGATGAGGCACTGGAACAGGTTGCCCAGAGAAGTTGTGGATGCCCCATTCCTGGAAGTGTTCAATGCCGGGGCTGACAGGGATTTGAGCAACCTCGGATAGTAGCAGGCTCCCTACCCATGGCAGGGGGTTGAAACTGAATGATTTTTAAAGTGCCTTCCAACCCAGGCCATTCTAGAATTCTATGATTATATTACATATATCTATATTATACATAGATTTATAGATCATTTAGGTTGGAAAAGACCTCTAAGATCAAGTCCAACCACTGAGCCAGCATTGCCAAGTCCACCACTAAACCCTGTCCCTAAGCACCACATCCACACGAATGTATATTTATTTATTACAAGCAGGCAAAATCAGAACTTGAGACAGCTGTGTAACACATGGTGACTGGAACAGACTAGAGAACCAAGAACAAAAAAAATACTAAAAAATATGCTTCTTGGAAAACTACAGAAGAGACAGGTAACCAACAGCAAATATCTGTGGGAACCTGGGACTCTGAACAGGGAAGAGGCCAGCAAGTCCACAGACTTTCAGGTAAATTCCAGTAACTAAACAAACGTCCAACCTACAAGGCCAGCTCGGTTTCACGGTGCCAGGGGATGTTCAGTGCTCTAGCAGAAGCTCTGTGCCCTGCAAGCACAGGCACAGCTCCAATCCAGCACAGCACAGTGTCCTGCTGCACAGCACCCTGGGATCAACCCTGGCCCAGCAACAGCAAAGAGCTATCTCTAAATATACTCTGCCAAGTCTGCAGAGGTGTCTTTTCTCACCACTGAAATCACCAAATTGTCCAGGGAGCCACTGAAGACAGGGACTGCCAGAGGGGATGAGCACAGGGCACGAACTGCTGGCTCGGGCAAAGGATGCTCCTGTGGAATGTGAGGAGCCCCCAGAAGCGCCTTTGTGAGGGGAACACGCAGGACACACCCTGAGCGCTTCCAGCAATCCAAGGCAGCACATCCCTAATTGGCAAACTCCACTTTCACGTGGCAGAAAATAGCTAACTAGAAGGCTGAACATGAAATGAAAGAAACATTTCCCTGCACAGAAGGGAAAGGACCCAGGAGAAAAAGAACATTTTGCATTTTTTCATACAGGTATGAAAAGGCTCTGCTAAACCAGAAAAGCTTTGGTGGTATCACAACATAAAGGTGTGAACCTTACCTCAGCATGAGAGTAATTATGGATAAGGCATAATGTGTTCTCAACCCCAGTGTGACGGTGTTTATATCTCAGGTGTAGTGTGAGTTTAACTTTAGTGGGTTGGTGATTAAATTTAAGGTATATATGAATAATACATGGGGAATAAAATGGGGCATTATTATAGACAAAAGAAGTGAAATAACCAGTTGGAGATGTTGTTACAGAACTCTGAAAGTGCAAGCTTCCAGATGTTTATGTTCCCCAGCTTAAAAGATTAATGAGAATACTAAAGATTTATACCCAGCCCCCAGAGCAGAATACAAGTGGGGTTTTCTAGGCATGAATCTCACCACTTCCTGAACGAGGCAATTTTCCAGGTTCAGTGTGGTTGAAACTAATTTGCTTGGAATTACCTGGACTCAAAGCTATTTAAATTCAGTCTTGACAGAACGTCAAGGGACACTTGCTGTGCTGGCACATACAACACTTGAACCTTTGGAGCAATTTCATGGCATACATAACAGTTTTTTGTGGTTTGAATTCTTGGATTAAGTAGACTGCACCGCCCTTCAAGCTCTAAAGCTGCTTCCAGAGCAGAGAGAAAACACACAGAAGACAACATCTGGACACATGACCTACTACTGCTTGCACTTCACAAACTCTGTTGTCTTGATATTATTCTGTTATCCATCACAATTTGATTTTGAATGAAAGAATTAAGAAAATCAACCCAGCTCCATCATCCAACACCAGAAAACCAGCCTCCCATCATGGTAACTCCACTTGATTTGAAACACTGCAGTGTTTATCCCAAGTTGTGTCAAAATGCAGGAACTGATGCATTCACCATTCCTACCCTAGACAAATTGTAAGCCTACACCTCCACATCTCCGCTACATTTACAGTGTCCACATAAAACGTTTTATAGCAATTCGTTTTTTCTTGGCTGGCTGAGTGTTTGTCTTTCAATAAAGAGTACTTGCTTTTGGAAAACTGGTTTTCAGGGAATAAGCCAGCAAGCTTTTGAAGGTCCACACTTGCCTGTTCTTTTTCATGACGACTGGGAATGAATACCCTCCACTCTGCCAAACAGCCGTTCTCACTAAACTCACTCAAAACTTCCCAGAATGCCTGGGAGAAGTTGGGAGCCACAGGGATTACCACTTCAACAGGTTAACCTGATACTGGGAACTCTCTCTTCACACACACCTCTTCCTTATTTCCAGCCCTCTTTAAACAAGTACCATTTTCCTTCACCCAGCATGAGTTTGTGACCATAACATCTATGTAAATCACTTACCATTTCCAGCTAACACCTCCAGTTTCCAAGCCAAAGGAATACAAGGAAAGCCTCCAAATGAGCTGTTTTCTGGCCAATACCAAGAATTACCTCCTTCGTTTGCTCCAACTACCAGTCAGGCAAGCCCAGCCCAAGAGCTTGGTAGCCCCACCCAGGGTGTGGTTAGCCCCTCAGCTGCACAGGGTCAGTGCTTTTGTTAACCCTTCATGGGTGGCACAGTGACAGCTCAAAACCTCCTCCACCCAGCTTCAGAAGTAAATCAGTTTCATTCTGAACATGAAGTGTGGTATGCATTATCCCAGAATTTTTCAGGCACTGCCATGGCTGACTGTCATTAGTCTGCTAACTTAAAGTGCATTGGAAAGAACCCTATTGTAAATTCAATTCCCTGCTTTTATTTTTGCCAACATAAGGATGCCTTGCTAAGAAGCAGCAGTAAGTTTTGATAGCCCAAAGACTTGTTACCTTATCTGAACATTATGGTCTAAATTTTGTGTGAATGATTTTTGTATGTTGACTGATGTGCAGAGATGCTGAGCAGAAGTAGTCTCTCAGAAAACTCATGCCATTGCACAAATTAGCAGAACATGCATAAGTGTAGGGGAATTACTGGATCAGAATCAGTTTGGCATGCGTGACATTTTTGAAAGCAGTCTTTGCCCCAGATGCCTGTTTTAAACATTCCTGTGCTCCAAGGAGTACAGAGTTTGGATGGTGTTTTTGATAAGCGGCAGTAGATCAGTATTTTCACAGAATATGGTGCTTGCAAAAGCTGCTCCAGACCCACTGCTTTTGCTCAGCTTGGAGGCACTGCCAGCACAGCTTGTGCTGGTGAGAACGGTTCAGCAGCAGCCCCCAGCGGGTTGCATGCCATGGCTGTGCGTGCCAGCAGCTCTCCGCAGCCCACCCTTCACTGAGAACAAGGGCCTTGGTGACATCTGATGCAAATGCTCAGAGAAGCAGAGAAGTGTTATAGAATTCAAACCCAGCATAGTACATGTGTATCTCACAGCACTTCTGTGAGAAATCAGGCTTGATTCACTTAGACTGAACAATTAGCTCCAAAACAGGAGGAGTTTTGCTGTGTCAAAGCTGTCTCCAGCAGAGCTACTTGGTATACCTGCATTATGTTCTAAGCACCTGGTTTCACCGACTTTGTTATATTAAAGTCCAAAGTAACCCTTGGGAAATCTGACCACTGCCAAGAGTATTTCCACAAGTTTTGTTCAATGGGCACAACCTGAGTGCACTTAGAAGATCCCAGCTGGATCTGAGTGGCTCTAAGATATCTCTCCTCTACCTCCTTCCATGGCAACACAGCCAGACAGGCCAGGAGGGGAACACACACATAGCCATCAGAGATCTGGCTGCTTTAGTGGCTCAGGCCCTGCGTGACAGGAGACCAGCTGCACTTGCCAGACCCTGAGAGCAGTGTCAGTGTTGCTGCACCTGAGCAGTTCATCCTGAGCTGTCCCTGCACCCATGGCACAAATAACTCAAATGTGACTGGCTGAAAGCTGACAACATCAGCCTCCAAAAGCCCCTTTCTCCTTATGTGAATAGAAAAAAGGCAGCAGCCAAAAGAAAAAGGAATAATTTCCTGCAGGTCGCCTCTCTACTTATTAACAGGCATCTATTGGTTGACAATGCAAATAGAATAATAGTATTTCTTACTTTTATGTTAATAATGTTTAACTTAATAACTTCTTCTGAAAGTGTTTGCTGCCAAGCACCAGGATATCAGATGAAGCCCATCATACAAAATGAGTTTGACATGACTGCTTTTTAAAAGCAGGCTTATTAAAGATACACTATGGAATCAGTGGATGAATATATAGATGTACATATGTGCACGAAGACAAGCTGGATTGTCATCATGAATTCACTAGTTATTTTTTCTTGGAATATAGTCCTACCTTACAACCCCCTACCCTCACTTTAGAGGCTTCTTTTGCAAACTTTTTTACAAATACTGAATTAATTATTGATCTGACTGAAGACAATGGCCAGGGCAGCAGTGAGGAGTCCCAGGGCACAGCCCGTGCTGGCACAGCTCTGGGTGCCAGCTGCCATCAGGTCCCGGCTCAGGTGCCAGCACGGCTGCTCCCCAGTGAGCAGTCCTGCCAGAGCCTGCCCTGAGCAGCAGCAAACCTTGCCCAGGGAAGCAAAGGTGAATCCTGCTCAGTCAAGCTGCACAGCCTTGCGAGCCCCCATCCTCACCTGCTCATTCAGACTGTCCCTGCACCCCCTTCCACAGCACAGACCTGTTCTGTGGGGCAAAACCTGGCCTGACAGATGTCTGTCATTTGCTTCATGTCGATTAAACTCAGGGACTAATCTAGGAAACAGAATTCCCTGAGAAAATGTTTGATAAGATTTTAGCTATACTAAACCATTAGTCCAACGCTCTAGATTTAGAAGTGATAAGGCAATTTTAGAAACCACTCAAACCCTTGGCACAGGCTGAGCCTGTCCAAGTTCCTTCATATTTCTCATGCAGTGTATATAGTAACTCCCTGGTTTTAAAACACTATCTATGTGGTCAATACACACGATATTCCACTCTAAGCTTGCTATCTACCTTTCATATGCTGCATTTATGTTCTCATTCACAGACTATTAGCAGCAGTTTTATCCAACAGGCTGGATTACATTCGGAAAATCACCCGGGTGATTAAGTTGCTCTTACTTATGTATTCAGAACCAAAACATGCTTATGATCATCATGGTAATTTTTTCTTTCTGGGCTGCTAGTTTGTGACAGGATGGCACTGATATTTGTTAGAATTGATTAAAAATAGTAATTATGTGGAAAAAAACCTGAATATGGTTTGCCTGGAAAAATGAGAACAATGTAAGGCTTTTCTTTGCTGAATTTTTAAAAAAAATTTATAGTAGCAGTTAATATTTGAATTTTTCAGTTCTGTGTAGTTTGGGTCTACTTGATAAAGCATTCTTGAGATTGTTATGGGACTTTAGATTATAAGCAGGACATCTGTGATTAAAATATATTCTTTAAAAGGTTTTTTCTTTTAGTTATCTTTCACTTTCATCTGATGGAGGGTAAGAGATAAAACAGGCTTTTGTTGTTTACTGTACATCTGGAGTATAAAAAAAGCATTATATGAGGAAAGGATATTCCATGAAACACTATGTCAGACACATTTGCAGTCAAAATTCCAGAAATAGCAAGATGTTAGATAATTAAAATGTCTTCCAGGTCTAAACCATAGGGAGCTAGAGTTTTAATCACGTAGAGTATATTCATGAGAAGTTTCCTCTTTTATCTACATGATCAGATTTTGATGCTTTCCTTTAGGAAGAAATAAGATCCTGCTCTGGAACACAAACATTGTTATATTCCCTTAGTATTGGCAGCACTCACGGAATCAAACGCTTTTGTAGAAATCCAGTTTTTTGTTTACCTTTGCCTTAAGAAGGATATGCAGAAAAAGTTCAAGCTCAGTTTGTCCTCAAAGCACCCATCCCTTTGGGTCTGACCCACCTGGGGAGCAGCTGAGCAGGGCCACCCTTCTGCAAAGGGCTGCTGCTCTGCCAGACCAGCACTGGAGAGAGCGCCAAGGACCAGAGCCTTGTGTTACTGGGAACCCAGATCCATCCTTGAAAGGCTCAATGAAGTGCCTGCCATGGTGACAAGGGAAATGTAAAGGGGGCATTTCTGCTGTGAGGCCTTCACTGGGCTCCAGAAAAACTGCAACGAGCTTATTGGGGGAAAAATAAGATTAGTTGTTTTTTCATAGCTAGAAGATGGTTTCACGGCTAAAGTACTTCTCTAATCTTATTTTCTAATTCCACCATGTCTTTTATTAACTTATTTTTCATCTTGTAGCCCACACACAACCATAACATTTAAATAATGATACACTGCTATCTGTGCCATCTTAGTCTACGCCTAGTCAGATCTAGTTATTGAGCAGTATTTTAACAGCTACGGTAATTTTAAGGAACAATTTAGATCTAGGCTACGTTAAGAGAAAGGAAAACACATCAGTGCCAAATTAGGCTCTGATGAGGCTCTTGATCACTTTCCTTTCTCCTGACAAAAACAGAAGGTGCTAGTAATGCTGAGAAGGTCTGTGTCCCTGATGAACAGATGTTAATAACAAAGAGCATCTTCCCCATGTTAAATAGCCAAAAGAAGAGATATTGCAGCCATTGATAATGATACCAATATATCATGCATGCTAAATCATGACTAAATAATTAAAATCTGTGCATGATACTTGTTTCAGGCAAGTAAAACAGATCACAGTTTTAGTGGTCAGAGGAAATGAAATGCAGCTTTGCAGAAGTGATTGTCACTGAGCACACAGAGCATTATAAAATGCACAAAGAAAATTAAACTAGGAAAAAGGCAATTGACTGGGAGCAGCTTATTCAGGACTGAGGGCAGGGCTGGCAATTCAGTGGTAGTTTGCCTTCTGATTATTTTGATGAATTGTTTGAATATGCATTAACATGTGGAGAGAGTGAAAGGCAGGAGGTGATGAGCAGAAAGTTCTCCCAGGGTAAGGTTGGTGGCTGGGTGCTCCCTCTTGCTGGTGGCAGGGCCTCCTTGGTGCTACACAGGCTCTCCACCCCTCTTGGCCACGAGAACTCAGGGATGGACAGACTGATGATATTTCCTGCAGTGGGGGAACGAGCTGAGTAGAGGCAGCTCTAGCCCACTAACAAATGCTACATGCTGCATTCTCCATGGTCTCCACTTTGCCAGCTCTGCTTGTCTTGGCAGGAGCCCTGGAATGATGGTATTGCCCCAAATTCACCCAGAACACATCCCCAGCTCCCACACTCCCTTTTTGTGCCGTGCCTGTGACCTGCAGGGCCCCTCCCTGACGGATTTCTCCCCCTGCACACATCTGTGTGCAGCAGTGGGGGCAGGCTCCGTTTCCTGAGGCTGCCCGTGTGCTGTGGCCAGCTGAACTCCTGGAGACCCGTGCAGAGAGCAGCTTTTCTCGCGTCTCATAAATCGAGGGCTACAAAGCCAGTGTAGTTTTGTTGGCTGTCACACAGACCTTTCCTTCAAAGCACAGAGAAGAAAAAAACTCCAAACAATCTATTATTCAAAACATGAAAGAAGAATTGGTTGAAATTTAATTTTTCCTCCTACCCATTTATAGAAACAGATTAAGTGACTTTTGAGGAATAAGAGAAAGTATCTGCTTCATGAAAGGTATATTTACTTGGAGTATTAAAATTGATGTTAAAGTGTAGCTTTTTGCCCAAATTAAATTAGAACAGATTTCACTTGATAAATTTGCATAAGCATATACACCAAATTTGAGACCTATAGCAATAGGAGTACTTTAGAGAATGAATTAGCAACTTAGCTAACAATAACTAGCAATAATTAGCTACTTAGCTAACAATAAGTGGATATTCCCGAGGAGGACCAGGTACTCACCCACGCTGTTTTCTATGACTGGTGCTCTTTGACAATCCAAATTCAAGGGGGTGGAGGGAACCAAACACATTTGTATGTCATGGTATCCTGACAATCTATTCCTGTTTTCTATGAATTATAAATTTTATGAACATCTACATTACATGAAACTTTGTTTTCAAATTTAAAAGTGTAGAGAAGTGTTTCCCTCATTTTCCAATCAACTGCTAATATAGCAATTCTGAGAAGAGTAAGCTGTCTTTTCCAGAAGTAGTTGTGGTGTCCTGAATTACAGAATTACAAAATTACAGAATAAGCACAATGATACAAACAGTTTACTTCCCATTATCCTAATTTTCATACTGCATTTTTCTATTATACCCATTCTTTTAGTATTAAAGAACTACAGTAGCAAACATCACACACGTACCTACTTGAATTTTGGTATCTTTAAGCATGGTACTCTTTTCTTTGCACACACACCCCAAAGACTTTTATGCTGATTAATGTCAATGTATTTCAGTTAGAGAAGGAAAGTTTTAATTTTGCAATTGTTTTAGTAAGTGTAGAATTTGTCTGTGGCATGGACACATAAGGCATTTGTTGGAGTCTATTGGGTCTGGGCTCTTTTTTCTGTTTCTTGCTCCATCTCCTGTAATCTTATATGGCTTGGAGTGCTGCAGGTTAATGATGTAATTTAATCAAAGATTATTCTTTCTACACAGCCATGGTAAGAGTTGAAGATTATGGCAATGGAGTTGTTAAAAAGACTTGAAATAATGGCAAGAGGTCAACACCACCTCTTCAAAAGTGCTCCTACGTGTTCTGACTCTGAAACTAGAGATCCACTGTTTGCATCTTTGTGAGAAGCCAAAAATGTTTTTAAAAATTTTGCATTGAAATACACCTGTGGCACACCAGGCAGCCCTCTGCATGAGGAGATGCAAATGGGACATGGTTTAGGTCTTTTTTATGTCACTGGAAGTGTATCCTTTGATTTGGAGAGCAGTCCTAATCTAGTGACAGTACATGAAGAGTTTTCCAGCTAAAATGAAACAACAGAAATAACAGAGTCTATTCCTTGTCTCTGTTATTTATTTTTTTTTAAATTCTAAACTTGTATTTTCCTTCATCCTGGTAGGTCATCTTTTTTCTTTTAACAGCCACTAAGTGTTGTAAGTTTTAGTTAGCAGTACAAGATGGAAGCTTAGCTTTATATTCTGGCCAAGAGCTGAAGTTATTTCCTTTAGATGTATCTATATAGTTTCCTTTGTAAAATAAACACTTGAAAAATGAAGTGTGTTAACTTTAGATTTCTTCTTAGAAGCCTAAAGGATGACTGTTGTGTAGGACTGACCGTTGAAGGTGAATCTGGAAAGCATGGAGGATAAAAGTAAACCAAAATCCATATATTTAAGATTATAATTTTAAGTGGTTCTCTTTCTGTCCTAGAGGTTTCTGAATGTGAGTTAAAAGGGAAAAAATGCACAAAAAAACCCTATAACACCTTGAGCATCATAAAGCAATTCTTTGGGGTACAATAACAAATGAGAAATCTTAAAACACAACAAGTAAAGTGGAGAGGAGTATTTTAGCAAAAGGATATTTTAACAACTGGGAAAATGCCCTTAATTGTAGTGAAAGAAATCTTTTAAACTAACATGACAAGGTACAGGCAAAAATTAATATTGTACGCTAATGTTCTTTTTAGTGAGCAGCTTAGGTTGATTTATTCATTTAGGTAATTATGTACCACAATATTAGTAATTCAGGGTAAAATTGAATTAGGAAACACAGAATAAATTGAAACTGTAGTCATATTTCTTTCTCCCTGTGTAAGGAACAGAGATGTATTGATGTAAGTTCTAAGTGTACTACATAAGTTAAATTCCCTAGACTGCAATTTGATCAAAAAGCATTAGACATTTACTTAGGCTATAATAGGTCCTTGCCATTGGATGGCAGTAAAATTCTACATCAATCACCAGAAGCAAAGTGAACCTAGGAAAACAATGGGATTTTTCCTTTTTTATCTAAAAGTAGAAAGCTTGAGGGGGGATGGTGATGCCTTAAATGCTGTGATAAGCACTAATATTAAAATACATTTCCTTTTTCCATGTTAGGAGCATTTTAGAAATAGTGAACTCAATTTTCTATTATGTGGGAAATAGTTTCTTTCTTCTTGAGAAGAAAAGAAAATCTGGGCATATTGCAAAGACAATGCAAATTTATTCTGTTTATTGCTACTTACCTATCAGAGGTTTATATATGTATACATATATTGTTTACTTTTTTACTCTGCAAGATTTGTTATATTTCTCACAAAATGAAAATTATTTTATAAATAATCAGCCTTCTGTGGTAGCATTGTAGAAGACTGATTCTCTTCTTTTGCATCCATTATTACTGCAAATATTATGACCAAAAGAGTTCCATTTTTAACAAGGGAAACATCCATCCTTTCTGCATGCACATGCTCCCAGTACCTGTAGTGCAAGCAGCCCCAGTGGAGGCAGAGCCTTTTTGTGCAGCACTTTTGTATCACAGGCCGTGTTTCATCACCTTTGTTCAGGCCCGTGCCAGCACCAACAACCATTCAGCTTCCTGGAAATCTGCTCTAGGAAGCAATTAAGTTTCTGCAGGTTCACAAGTCATTAGAACAAAAGGAGTCAGTTTAGCTACGTGCCTTGGCCTTGACTGATAATGTCAAGATTCAGACCAACAATATGCACATCTTTTTTTTTTTTTTTTTAGTTGCAATTATAACCAACAAATAATAAGGTGCAACTACCATGGTCTTAAAATACTGTTTATGTAAACTGAGATTAGTTAAGAAAAAGATTATTATCAGGCAAATTAGCCTGCAACATTCATTTTCCACTTTCTATTTTGGAATGCTTCTCATGCAAATTAATTTCACTTTTAAATGTGCAAGTCCTGATCAACAAAAATCAATAGGAATATTATGAGTACAATTACTAGCACAGTAATTACACTGGTTTTTGATTGGACCCCTTTTATACCAAAAATAGATTTTATGTGTTTAGCAAATATAGAGAATTATATTTTTACAGGACTGAACTAAACAGAGCAAGAAATGTGTTCAGCATATGGTCTCACATAAAAAAAGACAAATTCTTATGTCTTCATTTAATGTTTTGGGTTTTTGGGTTTTTTAAATTGTTATAAATTTAGTAGCTTGAATTACAGTCTAAATAGCAATAAAATAAGTCAACTGTTTTTCACAATGTAGTCAGGGTGGTCTAAAAAAATCTAAAGGCTATTAATCAGGATTTCCTGGGATCAAACCACAGACTCCCTAGCAATTTATTCACTCACTTTATATTTAGAGTCTGTTAAAACTTTATAGCTTTTCAAAGATCATATTAGGCATTAAAATTGCCTAATCATATTGGGCATTAAAATCCCCAATTAAAATTTGGGAATCATTTACAAAAACTGTTATGGAAAAAAAGAGAGAAAATAGCTTATCACAAACTCATTCTTAGGAAAGAATGTGTAAAATGTACTCAGTGGAACCACACTAATCTGGGGTTTATGACAGTGACTGTGGCGTGAAGCAATGCCACAAACCTGGTGGTACAGTCTTAGCTTCACTCACAAGGACTTAGAATTACAGTGCTCCTGAACTGAAATCAGAAATCCCCACAGAAATATTTCCCCCCCCCCCTCCCCCCCACATTAAGGCCATGATCCTACAACTGTACTATCAACTTTGGGGGTTTGAGCAGTACCAGCTAAGTCAGCTGAACTACTCATGTTTTTAAGATAATTATATACTGGCAGGATCAAAAGTGTAAGATTTTGTTGTTGAAATCCCCAAGACTTAGTGCTTGGGACTAAATCTTCTGAGGTCCAGACACTATAAATTCACTTATATTTAGTCAGCCTGAACAGCCAGCAATGGGTTGTTCCTATTCTTTTCACATTTGTATTTAGCCCAAGAAGTGTCATTAAGACTCATAAGCAGAATTTCTTGCGGTGTTCAGAATTCTTAATTTCAGAATTTGAGTTTTTTGGCATCTCCCAGTGGGATTTGGTGCAATATAGGATCAGACTGCAGCTGAAATAAAATTCACAGTGCTGTGATATGTAAAATAAACCTGTCAAAAGATCACATTCTTCTAGAGGCATGTGTTAAGCCTACAATTCCTTATTCGCAAGAAACGAAACAAACTACTGTATTTTAACCACTCTTGGTGATACAGATGAAGCCCGGGTAATATCTCAGAGCCTTTCACTGCCATGCAGACACTGATACCCACAAGCTGACTGTACTTCAGCCCTACACCAAACTAATTCTACTTTTCTTTTTAGCTCCTAACTTGCTATCACGTAAAAAAGCCTAAAGTGCTAGTGTGATCATTCCAAGCAGCTTTGACCTCATCTTTGAAAGTGGGCTTTAGGTTTTGCAATAGTACTCAATTTGTGCTTTTACAAACTTTAAACCAAATGGGATCACCAGATATGCACAAGTGTATTAAAAAAAAAAATCAGCACAAATTAAAAAAACAACTTCTAAGGTAATTTTTTGTACACAGTGGCCAACAGCACATAATTGTGCTGAACTTGAGAACTTGAGAACTGTACTCACTTTTTGGTGAAAAACATATGTACTTCAATTTCCAAAATATGAGCATCTTTATTAACAATGAAGGCTCAAGTAACTCAAGAAACAGTAAGATCAGACCCATGGTCAGGCAGCAACAGGCTTAAACTGGCTGTGTTAATGGCCAGGTGTGGCAGCTTGTTGGTTAGTTATGATTCTGTTTTACCGGTATAAGAACTTGGGGTAACGTCCAGGTATTCAAACCGCTCTGTGTGTTCTGTGGACAGGAGTTGGGAAGAAGAAAAGAGGTGTTGGGAGAGCAGTAGAGAAGCAGTAGTAAGACATCCTATAAAGCAGATGAAAGCTTCAGAGTCAGATGAGCTGTGGACATCTGACTAATAAAAGGTGGGTAGAATGGGGCTGGGAAAGTGGGCAGAGAAGCGGAATCAAGCAGCAAGGCAGGAAGGTGGAGAGCCAGTAAGGAGGACGAAGCAGAGTGTTGAAATGTCAGTGAGTCACCGCGCTGGGGAGGCAGCTGGGTTGCAGGTGCTGAGCTCAGGGAACTATGGCAACACCAGCAGAAAAGTTTCTGGATATCAGAATTTGGTGCCATCATCAGAGGGCAGGGCTGGCCTTGGGTAGCTGCTGAGCGCTTCTGTTAGCACAGCCTCTCCCCAATGCTGGCAAACCTTCCTTCCAGAGAAAGGGGCGTAATAATCAGAATTTTCACAAACTCTCAGAAATTGCTTTCCTCCCATAAAAACAGCCTATTTATTACTCAAAATCCTTCTTATTCTAAATCATTTCAGATTAAATTATGGCCTAACATAACTCTACCAACAGCAAACTTCAACTAAGGACATTAGATCTACAGAAAGGACTTGGAGTTATGCTTCTTAAGACTTAGGTCTTTATAAAGGTAACAAATTTACTGTGCAATGCCTAATTTCCTATGAAAATCTCAGCCCAAGACCCATAGCTGGATCCACTAGACACTTCCTCACTTTTCATGGAGACCCAGTTCTAGAGGACTGAAACCTACACTTTATGATTTACTAAGTTGCTGTATTGATGGGTAACATACCACTTTTATTCCCTGAAGAGTAACCTGGAATGTCAGCAGCTCAAAATTCAGGCACATCAAAACAGGAAGATCTTGTAAGCGACAAACACCTGAAGAGAGAATCAAGCAAGCAATGACCAGCTGAAAAAGTCAGGTTCTTGCTCCTGATCTTTCCTCATGTGGGAGTCTGTCACTAATACATTTCTAATGCCCAGAACTGGCCTTAGTCTTACAGATCTCTGTTGTTGATGTAAGATGCAAATTGAGAATGCACAGAAATGCACAGAAGGAGGACTGAAGTGCTGACCTAACTGTGACACTGCAATCAGCTGCTCTTCCCACATAAGGAGATATCAGTCAGACTGAAGCAGTTTGTAAATTTTTGCACAAATTGAAATAATTTCCTAGTCTCTTTTATACGTGCTCATACCCTAAACATTCCCCCAAGACAATCAAGAGGCTGAAATTTTAATCTTATATTATTAAGTTGGGTGGTAGAGCTGGTCTGACTTGATAAATGTTAATTATTAGTATCTCATTTCATCAGTTGCAGCATTTGTGCCTGCAGAAGACTTCCAAAACACAGGCCATTTTTGTTGACTTCCAGAGAGGAAGTGTGAAGGATCTGTACTTCCAAACAGATCGCTCCATGCTCATACAGGATGTACATTCCTTCAGTCAAGTAACAAACACAAAATTATGCCAAGAAGTCATTAGTTCTAAAACAAGTAGCAGGAACCAGGTGCTAAAAATAGATTTTGAAGACAATCAAGTAATTTAGAAACTATGATACTTTTACTTGAAAGACAACTAATTACAAATAGTAAAAAAAACTGTCAAGAATCCAAGCTCAAGAATCAACAACTCTGCCCAGAAACAGCAAAATGCAAATTTTCTACAAGAGCACTCGTGAGAAGCATTTCTCCCAGCACTTAACTAGAAGCAGCTCCAGGTTCTCTCCAAAGGGTGTCTCCAGGGAGCAGCTCCGGTGGGGAGGACACAGCTCAGCTCTCTGCCTTGCCGGCAGCCCTGTGGCTCAGCCTGCCCAAACCACTGGGTGAGTGACTGCAAACACCTGCAGCCACCACAGGGCCCTCTTAGCGGGGATTAAGCTCATCTCTTACACCTCTGGTTGCCAATGGATGTTTGAGTTTCCCGAGCACAGACTTTCATACCTAGACAAGCCCCAAGTTAATTTCAAGTCATGATTAGTTTTTGACAACATTTAAGATCTCTGAATTGGTATTTATTTTGAGGCTCTTGATATGCAAATCACTTATGCTAAATTCTGCAGCTTTGACTCAGTTTAGATTATCAGCGTTTACCTGCAAACATTTGAATAAACACAAGTGAGACCATCCTTTTACAACCCTTTTAAGATCAAAGAGTCAGTATTCTGCCTTTGAGGCTTGTCAGTTTAAAACCTGCACTAACAATTAAAGGATTCCTCCCCCTCCTCTCTGCTGTCTTCCTCCTTCCCAAAACCAGGAATGAAAGGATTCCACCCTGCAAGAAATGTCCAGTTTTAGATGAAAACTTCTCATTAATGAGTAAACACGCACTGTTCTGCAATATTGTTTCACTGCTCTTCTGCTTAATGGGCTCCATCCTGCATGGCTAAAACCTCAGGATAAGAAAGGGCTCTGGTGAGATCTAGGCTTCCATTAAGAATTCGATTTATTTTGTGCTGTTTCACTAAGAATACCCCAAGATTTTTTTCATCATAGTTAAGAATGCCATAGGAAAAGCACTGTGAATAAGTATTAATATGCTTACTGCTGATATCCCTCAATCAATAAAATGGGGTTTCGTGCTTCTTGGTTAGGTAGAATAGGGCATTGTATTTTTCACAGGCATACAAAACATTTGAAAGTCTGGAATAATAACTAAAAAAAGAATTCCATGTCTTGAAACACATTTTTATTACTCAACACTGGCATTTCTATGCTAACATCACTGTCCTCTTTAGGATGTAGAGACTGTAAAGAGGACAGAAGTAGCCTTCTACTTTGTAGGAGAAACTATCTTTTGGTTGTTTTCAGAAGCAAGATTACACTCAGCATCGATTTGGAAGAATTTATGTTTTCTATTTAAAAAAAAAAAAGTTTTTCTATGTGAAAATATTCCAGAGCAGAATAAAGTTATTGGCTGTTCCATGGTCTGACAGTGCCTTGATTGACAGGCATCTTTAGCCACACTGAGTAATTGGAATAGCTGCAGAACACTTCAGAGTGTTCAGTCTGACTTGCAAAAACTGTGATGCTGGTTTTTTCTTCAGAAAGTAGCCACCTCCACAGATGGGCTGGATGGAGCTGTAAATGCTCCTGGTCCTGAGGCTGTGCCTCTGCAACAGCATCCTGTGGCCACCTGCACCACCCAACCTCCTCTCACTCTGAAAGGGTGACTCTGAAGGGTCAGGACTATACAATTATATATTTTTGCAACTATGAAAACAGAAAAGAGCATTTTCTGTGTTATTTCCATGACTATGGATAGGTGGGGTTAAGCACAAAAAACAGGCCATCCTCTAGCTGACCTAAAGCAAAAACTAGAAGTTTGCATGTAGAGAAGGATATTAGAAATATAAAAATGAGAAATAAGATGAATGAATGAATGGATACAACTTTAACTCATGATGGATTCTGGTTCATACTAGATTTGACTTAGGGTTCACTACTTTGCACAGAGTCCTATCACAGAACTTTTTGTAATTTTTTCCACTGTTCTGAGAATAGACAAAGCAAAAAATCTGTGATGAAGCATAAATACATTTATATATATCTATGTTTTCTGACAATTTTTTATGAGAACTTCAGTATTTTGACTAGTCACCATTACTTCCTGTACAGATGCAAAATAATTTTCATTAGAGGATGTGTTCTATAGTGTTTAGTCAAAAGTCAGACAACAGTTAATGTCTTTGTTGTAATGCACAGCTAAGATAAAAGCGTGATAACTCATTTGGGAAAACCAGTACATAAGTAGTTGCAAACTAAATTTAGAAAAAAAAAAAAGGAAACTTAGAAACTATATCTCCTGACTGAATAAACGTAGTTTGTTGTTGTCTGTCTGCTTCTCTTCCCCCCTTGCAGTAAGGTCTTCAGTGTGCTCAATAGTGCTCTGTGTGCTACTTCTCTGACTGTATCAGATTTCTTAAATATTGTGAGCTCAGTTAGTGGCTTATACCAGCAACTGAAGTGTCACGAAATAAATTAAAGCCCATGTTTAATGAATACCACCTTAGTTGCCAAAAAGTACCTTGATATTTTCAGACCTCTGTGACAGTGAATGTTTGCAAATAAAACACTTCTGACTGCCTTTGACAGAGAAGTTACACAGTCCAGTTGCTTCCACAGTTCATATTAGAGGAACTAAAAAACACAAAGCAAGTTTTCCTCCTGCAAAGTAAACATTTATTGACATTTGAGAAAAGCTTGCAATTGCATAAGTAGGATCAAAATATCACAAAATATGTGAAATAGAGAGATATTGGATATTATAAAAACACATCAAAATATTCCACCTGCCTTCAAGAGTTCAAAACAACCTCTCTCTAAAAGATAACTGCGTTTATTATGGGTAGCACTCAGTAGACTGAAAAAGAGAAGACTACGTGAAATGGATTGTCATTGTTAAAAGAAAAAAAACAAACAGCAGAGACAGGCAAGAATTCATGTCTTAGAAATAAGGCAGAAAGTTCTATAAAGCTCAAACAGTCTTTGCAACCCTTGCCCAGAACGGCAGTGAGAGACCTCCTCAGAGGGAATAACAGGAATTGTGTCTTGGAGAGGCTCCGTAACTCCTGTATTTCCCTGTTGCATAATGTTCAGTAGGGCTTAACGCATTTTCTAGAGAAGGTAGCTCAACCATTGCTCTTCATTTTGGCTAAGGAGATAAGGGGTAGCTCAGGTGAATACAAGAACTACATTTGCATGGGATTCGTCCATTTCTGTTTTAACAGAATTGCCAAATAAATCAGGTGTTTCATGCCCTCACATGGTAAAGAGGCTAAGACCCTAGTATGAAGTAACATAAGCAAAAAGCAGAAGGAAAAAAGCCAATAGGAAAAAAAGAGGTCACACTAAGTCTTGCAGTTACCGTGAGGCCTCTTTATTCATGTCTTTACACAGTTATTTATGTATGTATTTATTCATACATGAGATACAGCAAGTTATCTCAATGACAAAGTTGAGGAAATGTGAAACTAGATCTGAAACAGACTGGTATGAAAGAAAGAAAGACTGAAAACAAGATTCTCACACAAGAGAAATGCCAGAGTGTGGGGAGGAGAAAGCAAAAGATCAGAGAGTTGAAGATAATCGGCCTAGTGACAAGGGACAGGGGAATCAGGAGTTTGCGGCTGCTGAGAGAGTTTAGTCACAGCCTGGAAAAGTTCTCTGAGAAGGCAGGGTGCAGGCTCAGGGAATCAAAAACTCCTGAATGGTTCGAAAAACACTGATACTGAAGCTGTTGTTGAAACCTGAGGTTTGGAGAGATCAAGAAAGATGTGGGGATCTTCCTAGGAAGCCCTTCTGGGGAGGGGGAGATGGAGAAGGAAGAGGTAACACATTCCCTCAGGATGAAACTGCGGAGGTCTCAAACCTCACAGCAGCCAGGAGGAGTCGTATCCTAATCATTCCATATATCCACTGCCTCTGCAGCCCAACATAGGGCATCTGCAGGGTTCTTGGAGATGGTCAAGAGAAACACTGCTTTATAAGCAGTGTTGGGCAGACCTAGAAATGATGCTGCCTTTGAAAAATGTAAATGGAACAGAATGGGATCAAAGTAGTTACAACTCATGCATTATATTGTAATTTTTTTCACAGCAAAAAACCCATTTATTTTTTATAGATATATTTTTATATATGCATATAATAAAAATTTTCTATTTTATAGCTAAATAAAATAGCTATTTCAAAAATCAAAATTAAAATATTAGAGGAATTCATAAGATAATGCAGAAATTAATTCACAGAATAATCTGCACAGTAAGAAATCCAAAATTTTATTTATAGAACTGGTATCTGACAACACCACTGTCTTTAACCACAATTATTTTATGAAGTAAATCCCAGCATTTCTTAATGTGGAGGAGGGCTGGGGCCACCACCTGCAAGGAGAGGCAGAGACGTTCCCACCCTGATGTGCCAGGTCTGGCAGGGACATGAGGGTCTCTGCAGGCAATTCCCCCAAGCACCAGCACCCGCAGGGCTCTGCCAAACTGGGAAAAACCCCAGAAGGGAATCCAGGACAAAAAGGGTTCCACACACCAAATACTGCCTAAAATCTATTGAAATCGCTACTCTGCTAATTTTATTGTCACTGCTTCTAATGTTTACCATGATGAAGGAAAGAGTAATGAGCTTATTGCTTCAATAAGGTTGTTTGTTTTTTTTTAAACCCTGTAACAATACATATATCAAAAATATAAGAATCCTAATGTTAGTACTGCCCTAGCATTCAAAATATGCTAATACTGCCCAGAAATCCCTTTTAGAGCATTAAGTGGAGAAAAATTAAGTAGCTATGAATGTGGAATGCCTAAGAAATGCTTTTGAAAACAGAAGACTTAATTAATAGGGCTGTGTCAGAAAAATACAGAACTTGTGTGTTCCTACTTGCCATTATCCTGAAGGGAATACAAATGTTTCTGTTTTAATGTTTATAACTGTGTCTGCTTTATGAAACAAAGATGTCTATATAGCAGCAAAGTGAGTTCCAAACAGAAAAGACAAACTTCTACTGAGAGCTGACGTTAAAAAATACGGGATAGAAATATTTCCATGAAGCTTGGCAGGAATATGTACACTGTAGATGAACAACTGTTTTAACAAATGTTCAATAGAAGTATCCAGAATCCAAGGAGGAAATAGCATAACTACTGATGTCTGATTCCATTAGGATCAGAACCAATGCACTGCTAAATTATCACAGGATATTTTATGAACTGTTATTGATGATTTAGTGGCAGGCTAGGTTATGTAGCTTACAAGCTGTCACCTTTAAGGTGAGGCCAAAAGCGAGCCCAAGGATATATCTAAAAGAAAATGTAACAATTATTACAGCATGTGTGTCAGCAAAGTTCATATGATTCATTGTCCTTCTGGTAATAGGAAAGCTGTCAGTGGGTGCTCTTGGGCATGGTTCAGCTAACTATATAAAGAATGTTCTCTTAAACATGCACCTACGGCTTGGGATTCAGAGGTTGCTTGTCTGATTAAATGGAAAGGAGGTAATTTAAAAGCATCTTCCTTTCCAAATATGTTACTGTCAATTGGCTTTGGTTCAGAGGTTTCCAATCTGAAGTGCATGAGGCAGCTGCAGAAGAACTCTATTAATATTCCTGCATAAAATGCTTTCTTAGCCCAGGTCAGCTCCCCTATGCACTTTTGATGTATTAGAACTTTAATGTTCAACTGAATTGACAAGTGATGGGTTTTACAATCAATGTGCACAAAGGACATGCCATTCCCAAGCAAGCTCAAGATTTATTAAATATAATGATAAAGAGGAGTATATCAGGTGGAGGTTATTGTGCAGTGTTTTGTTTCTCTACAGTTGAGATATTGTGCAAGTTAGTTCTCTGATATCATCTGGTTTAAAACTGGGCTGCAGTTCAGCTCTATTTCATTATTAAGTAAATGAAAGCTTTGAATCTAGTTAAAATGCAGAGTGTCAACCTGAACACTTAAGAAAGGGAAAAAATAAATCTGTGGCATATTTTCCTTAATGTTTTGCCACAGGTTGATTTCTGAACTCGCAGCACAGATGTTTTAAATATGATACAACCTATTCGTTCCGATGTTCGATGCTAATTCTTTGGGAAGTGTGTACTAAATTAGGGGAGGTTATGTTTTCTTGTGATGAAGTAGCTCGGCTCCCACCAGTGTTTGCAGGAACTTTCTCACTACTTTGTGCTGGGTTTTTTCCTTTAATGGGTAATGCTGGAATGAAGTGGCGGGGTCTTTCAGAGAAAGGCTAACGTACAGTAGTTTTTGTATAATGCTCTACAGATGTAGATGTTCCCCAGATGTGAACAGACTAGAAACTTAGGTTTGTCTCTGGGTATTCATTCACCATATAAATCTCCCAACACATTCTTATCTGCTATGTAAATAAGATGTGGAATTCCAATAGTGTCTCAGCCTTCTACAGCAGATGGTATAGTGAGATTTACCACACCATTACATTTAATGGGATTGAATTCATTTGGATTTCTTGATGTTCACTCTGTCCTTCTCTGAGCAGCAGTGTTGCCAATGTTCCTGATTATATATGATTTGGGAGAGTGCTTAAAGAAGAAAAAACCCTTTATCTTAGAAATACGAGTATTTTCTGTCAAATTTTAAAGTGTGTATGTATTGCATTTCAGAGGATTTATAAGCCCTATGAGAAAAGGATATTTAATGAATATTCAACAAAGAACTTGAAGTCGTTACATTTGAAGATTTTTGTAAATATCAGCTATCCAGTTAACTGTTTTAGTACTAGCATCATTATATATTCATTTGGAAAGAAATGAGCTTTTTAGCTCATCACATCGGTGTAGACAGAGTGAAAACAACAAGAAAGAATCTATGTTAAGAAAAAAAGCATCCTTTGAGAACATATTTGAAATAGAAGTTTTTCATTTTCATTTCAAAGTAAAATTGGCTCACCATATGCAGTAATTACGCTAAATTAATAAATAATATTCAAAATTCAAGTGCAAACTGACACTGCTAAAACATAATTAAAAATGACAGTGTAAAACACTGTCAAATTCTTCTAGTGAAGTTTCTTTTCAAAAAACGTTATTGCAAATGCCTTGATCTGCTTGTTCCACAAATTGCTGTGTACCCAAAATGACATTTAAATGTATACAGATATCATATGTAGTCATCCTTTAGATGATGCTTTAATTTATTTTGTCTGCTTAGCATTCTGTCATTTCTGCAATATCTTGTAGCCTAAAAATTTACTCAAACCACTCTTATGAATTTTGTCATGCTGTTGCTATCATTCCTCACAATAATCATAGACCACCAAAATACTCTGACAGCTGAATGAGAAAAAATATTTCTTTTTATAATGAAACTTATTGAGGATTTCAGTTTTTCTGCCTCAAAAGAACACAGGTTTTCTAGTTAAGTTAAAGTTATTTCTAAGCCAGACTTCAGGCTCAAGAGATCTGAACTGTTTTATAAATTATTTTATGAATTGTAAACCAGTCATCTGATCAGCAATAACACACTCTGTGCTACAGTGCCAAGCAAGGGTAGCAATAATGCCGAATCTACATGCATGAATGAAAAAGCTTTAATTAGCACAGTAAATGGAAAACATCTCACTTTTCTCAATAGCCCATAGAGACAACACCAGCTCTACAGCTGATCTGATTTACACCCAGAATTCCTGTTCCAGTGAGCTCTCCAACTTTGACTGTTATTTAGAAGATAGGTGGAAAATACAATGTCAAACTTCTGAAACTATTGGAACACTGTGGAATACTCTGAAATACTGATTTTTTGATCTAAATAGTATAGAATCATGGCATAAAGAGGTGTTTCCACCCAGTCACCAGGCTAAAAGTGGAGAGAGCTTTAATCACACTCGGAGCTCTGGGCTGGTGTTCCCAGCAAGAGGCTGGAGGGGACTCGAGGTTCCTTTGCCCAGCTCCCCTCATCCTGCACACTCACAGTCAAAGCCAAAGTGCAAAATCAAAGCTGTCCTGTTAAAAATGCTGGGCTTACAAGAGAAAGAGTTTCAATGGAGAAACGTCCTGCTGGAGAGTTGAGGAAGCTGCAGGTTCTGGCAGGTCACCCTCACCAGCATCACCACACAGGCGAGTGGAGCTCCCCAGCACACAAGTGCTGCTGCCAGTCTTGGGGAAGGCACAGCAAGAGATGTTCCAGCTGCTGCTCAGGGATCACACATTGCTTGCTGACTCTGAACACTAACAAAATTTAACTGTTAGGAAAAAATTTTGCTTTACTGTGACTTTGTCTACAAAAAAACCATTAAGAATGTAAAAGAAAATCATGGAAGAGGCAGTATGGCAGCCCTGATTCATCTCCACCAAGGTCTATAATTGGAGTAAGAGCTCTGTAGATCTTTCACTTCAGTGAGACTTCACTGACAAACCTTTCCCCCTTCAAAGACTGTTCCTTCTGCTACAGCAGCCCTACCTTTCCACACGCTCTGGGAATTGTCTCTTCTCTCCCTGGCTTTGATGGCAATTAGATCAGACTGTCAGTATATCTCATTTCTCTATTGCTTACCCATAGCTCTTGTTGCTTCTACCAAGGCTATTAATGTTAGACAATATATTAATGATAGATCTATATTGGTGTTAGGGAAATGAGCTACAGGAGGTTGCTGTAGGCCCCGAGGAGTTTTGCTACTTTCTTTGATTTATTAATGGTAAAGGGTGGCTTTAAGGCTGGTTCTGTTTGTGAGAAAAACAAACAAACTAACAAAAAGTCTTGTGGTTGGTTCCTCATGTTTTTGGTTTTTTTTAAAAAAAAAGCCCTGAAAATGCTAAAACACCTGTTATTTTTCAAATATTTATATTGTCAAGGTGAAAAAGTTAAGGGGAGAAGCAACTGCCATGCAAAATCCCCAAACTCATCCAGACACTAATCCTGTTATTTGTATGTATATGAACTCCAAAGCTTTCTGAAGCATTTTTAGAACTTTTTAGACAGAAGAGTCCCCAAAAAGAAAAACAAACTGTCCCAAGTTAATTCAATTTTGCTTTAATATTGAACTTCTAATGACTCAAACTGGTTTAAGCTGAGTCTCCCCATGAGATGAACGTTGTTTCATTTTGACTAAGTACTCATGGTTTAAACAAGTATTTAGATCAGGTTATTGAAAGCCTGTAAGAACAGATTTTCTGTAAGATACTGGTGGTGCTTTTGGACTATCAGAGGAGCTCCATTATTTAATGTGTCCTTTCCAGTTCTAGTAACATGAAAAGCATGGGAGAAAAAAAGTTCATGATGTGTTCACACATCAAAGTATTTGGGTTCTGACTTTTTCACCGAAAGAGTAACAAATTCATCTGAGTCACAGAAAGCTCTGTTCTGCTCTTTTATTTGTTCTTTTTTTTCGAAATATATGGTTTGGAATCTCCCAAGCAGGGGTGAGACAATAACTGCAGCAGAGAATTAAAGTGCAAACTTAGGTAAAGAAGTGATAAATCAGAATTCCATTTCTGTCTACTCAATGCATCATATACCCACTTAGATGTGTCAAATAGAGGAATATATCCACTTTTTTTTATAAAGTACTACAGGCTATATTAATGAGCCAGTGGAGGACAAACATTACATGAAAAATACTGATATTCAGGTGAATTATGAAATAGTAAATGAAATGGCTTTCATTTACTTGCTTGGGGCTGTTCCTAGAGAAGTAAACAAAAAAAGAGATCTATCTACACAGCCAGCAAAACCAGCCCAGAGAGCAGAGGGGAATTCACCAGCAAGATACACCAGATACAGTGCAAGAGTAATTCTCCCTTCTCTGTGCAATCCAACGATAATATGAACATATCCAGGCTTCCTAAAGTGGCTTTCTGACTCTCCACCAGTGGTTATTCATACTAGCTAAGTTACCTGTGTAACTTGGAGCTGTCTAGACAATTTTTTATTTTAAACAAATCCATCTCAAATGAAAATTTAATCTCTTCTTTTCATGTTCTCTATTTCCTTTAAAGATTGGCATGCATTTTCACTGAAATTATTCAGAAAAAAAAGAACAGCATATTTAATTCAGCATTTAATTGAAAAGTAGGTATTGTGTCTGTGTACTTTAAAGCTTCTCATTTAGGTTATTCTAGAAATTTATAGGTTCTGGATGTAGGAAGATGAAGCCTTTGACTTAAGTCAGTGTTTTATGCACTGGGCACATCTTCAACAGCCATCCCAGAACTGCTACCCCAGCCCAGCTCCACTGTTACGTGAGACCTGAAGAGTCCTCACTTTGGACAGGACAAACAGGCAGAGTCTTTCTCTAGAGTAATTGTGATAGTGACTCCGGATGGGCAGACATTTTGAAATTATGGAGAGCTTGTTCCTACATCTTTGATCACACTGAGTAACTTCTTGCACTACAGATGGTGCCACTGACATCAGCAGTTCCTGCTGCAGAGTCAGGTGCTAGCCAGTGTGAAATTGAGGTCTAAACCTGGCCTAAATATAGTTCTAGTACCTGAAGAAGACTATTCTTTTATAACACAAAAGGAAACACATTTATTAGTCCTTTTTTATTTGATAGTCACCGTTTTTATATTTATTTTGTTTTAATGTTATCACTAAGGGGAAAATTTCAGCTACTTCTTCTATTACACATTTGTGATAGCAACTTTAAATTTCACATTGCTCATGCAGTTACGAACAAGACAAATTTGAGTCGTGGACTAAACCTAGAAGCTTGTAAATCAAAAGGCACCACAGGTACTCTGTGTTCTTGTTAGTCAGTCCCTAGGATTTAGATAGGAAAAAAATTTTAAAACATGAAAATAATATACTGTTAAAGTTGATTAGCTGGCTGTAGTCTCCTAGATACGGAAGATTTCCTCCTTTTGCACAGCAGGTGAATGCATGACTTATGCAGGCAAAGCTCAATTTTGTAAAGGTTAAATTTGATCAAATTGATTAAATACAGATCTTTCTTCCATTCTATCAGTATCACATTTATGCTTACTGGTTAGAAACCTATTTCCCAAAAGCCATAGTCATTTCCTTAATTTACTGGGTCTGGTTGTTAAGTATTTAAAATTTCAAATAAAGAAACAATCCTTTTACTTGTAACTTGAAAGTGCCTTAAGTAACCCCCTGCAAAAATGTTCCTCTTCACCTGTGACAAAGAAAATAAGCAAACATTTCTTTCAGCCCTCTGTGTTTGGCACACTGGTGCTCAGGGCAGATGAAATGATTACTTCAAGTACTTTTTCTTTTATCAATCAGAACAAAGTCTCTAAAATCATCACACACTGAGAGAAATAAATTACTTTATCCCTTTTGGCTGAAACTGAAAACACAAGTCTGGATTTGGCAAAAGTTTGAAAATCAAGCTAAGAACTACGTATATGATTAGTAATGTTGATTTTGACAGGGATTCTTATAAAGCTGGTGAATGTTTAAAAATCCTACTAAGCACACATTCATGAGTGTTGCGTGGGATTGGGGAAAAACTAGCCCTGTTTCTTGAGAGAATCAGGACATTAAATTCCTATTTGAAGTATCTGGTAGTGGGTAATGTTCAACTCCTTGTGGAAGTCACTCGGTCCAGGGGCAAGACCCTGCTCATTTACACCTGGGCTGATGGCTGCTGGTGGACAGGGTTTCAGTTCCTCACCATGGAAAACCTTTGCATCATCCAGGAATCATAATGGAATTTATTCAGGGTCATTAACTACGCAGAGACAGCTGTGAGCACTGGTAAGATTTACTTAGCGTGAGGATATAAAAATTAACCAATCTCCTAGATTATAGATACAAATCTGTGCTCTGAATCTGTACAGATCAATGCTAAATGAATCATTAATATTCTGGATGAAGCAGAGAAAGAAGTCGATGAAAGCTGATCCTGCTACCTTGTCATTACACTCTCTATTACCACAAGTTCATCCAAAATTGCAAATCATTACAGCTTCTCCAGCATCTGCCACACTCCACTACTGTCCCTGGAGCACTCAGAGAGTCAAATATGTTTACTAAAGCATAAAACTACTAGCACCACTCATCCATGGTTACACAGACACATCTGAACATTACTTTAAAAGTGTCATAGACCTTATATTTATTGTTCTGAATAAACATTAGTCTCACGAGCAGGGAAGCACCGAAGAGCGGCGCGCGGTAATTGCTGGCAGGAAAGGTACACTGCCATTAGCTGCCATGAAAGCCTCGCTCTCCTTCCATGTCAGTGCCTTTCGGCGCTGGGAAACCCTTCCTCACATCAGACAGGAGAATTGAACTCCCTGCTCCTTTCGTCTTGTGTACTTAGATAATGAGACCATAATGCTGCTGGATGTTTGACTGGCTTTTGACACAAATTGCACCAGACACAGTACATGGATACTTAGCAGGGCACACAGGCTCTGTTTTTAATCTAAGCCTTTTAATATAAGTCTCAAGAAACAATATTTGGACTACCTGAAATATTTAATGATATTTTCATTTTTGCAAAAACTGTAACCCCTCCTACAAATGCTGATAAAATTTTGATGATTTTTCAATGAAATTTTGGGGGGTTAACCCATTTTAATTGTTATTTTCATTTAAGTAGCTAAATATTTTAAAAGTTTAAAAGTAAGTATTACTATATGAATGGTTTTTATGAAAACTGAGCACATTTTTAAAGTCAACAAGCAGGAAAAAGCAGACACTAAACTCTAGCAGGGTAATTTTCTTGAATAAAGGTTCAACTGTATATTTTATATCAACACACTAGAAACATCAAGACAATCTAAAACTGTTATTTATGCTCTAATATTTCTAATTAGAAGGGACGGGAATCTTTTCAAAGGAACTTTCATATAGTATAAGTTAAATCTGGCATCAGCAGCAGCACAAGGCCAAGGAAATCAGAATCAAGTCTGACACCCAGATGTTTCTGTGAAGTGCTGTCTGAAGGACTGTGATCCAGGGAGAAGGACACATGTTCACCCAAGACACTAAAATGTGCCCTTGCTCTCTGCACTCTCTGGATAGCAGAGGTGTCTGTTCTGTAACACAGACCCAACAGCTTCTTAACACACAGCATTTATGACTACCAAAAATTGGAGCTACTCTTACTGCTATTCAGGATTTAAATGTTGAACTCATTCCAGTCTTTCATTGATGTGCTACAGTAAATTTAGAGACAGAAGAAAAGCAAAACTAGCATTACCAGAATTTTCCACTATTTTTCTGGCAGCCCCAGAACCAAAAGCCAGTGTGTGTTTTGGCAGAGTAAAACTTTCAGGCTGACGGGAATTGGGATTACTCTGGTTTACATCAGCTACTGGCCTGACCCAGGGCCTTTGGCAGTGCCCTCAGGGGATGGGTTTGACAGGCTGGGAGGCTGGAGAGGAGCCCTCATCCCTCTGCACTGTGCTGCAAAGAGCTCTGGGGTGGACAGTGGGGCTGGAGGCTCCACACACTGACAGAAATGGAGGCAATGTGCCATAAGGCTTTTTATAACTCGTCTCTCAGCTTCACAGAAGGCACTAGGCAGCCTTTTTTTCTTCGGTAAAAATCTGCGTTTATGCATTGCTCATATTCAGCTCACAATCAGATGCTATGCAGATCAGTGCCCAAAATATCAATCCAGCCAAATGTTTGCCAGAGCTTTAGGGAAACCTTACAGTCTCAAAACTATTTGCATTCTGAGTTGAATGTGCTTTAATTTCTATCTACTAGCATCTGCTATTGTTTTCACAATCTTTTAGATGGGTTACTTGGATTATTAGCAAGTAACAACTGTGATCTGACTTTTTTCCACTTTTCCCTCCCCCAATACAGAAAGCTAGCAGACTATGTGAGAAATTCTGCAACAATCAGGCCATCCTGTACATTTGATTTGACATTTTGGGTTTTTTTTAGTTTGAGATTTGCTTTCTAGTGTCCACTCATGCCTCAGAACAATATAATCTAAGTGCCACAGGGGTAATACCTCTTAAGGTATATTCCAGTTGTATTTGATCTTAGCCCGTGTTGACACCTTTTCTTCCCCACCTGTGTTCATGTCCTTAGTCACTTATTGTCTTTTCTCCCCAGACCACAAGCACAATATCCTGTAAAAGACCTTTCACTGATATATTCTCCTTTTTCACTGATATATCCTTCTTGCTCTACAACTTTTATTCCCCAAGCCTTTCATTAGCAGATGCCAATCTCTCGTATTTATCAACTGGGACCAGAGAAATTGCTGGATTTTCTCTTTTTCTTTCCAGACCTGTACTTCAGATCATCCTGGGCAGACCAAGCTGGGAAAAGAGGTTATGGCAAAAACAGTCGTGGGGAATTGCATTCAACTATGGAAGCAGCAGGCAACAGCTGTGGTCCTTGAACAACAAAAAGCTTAAAACATTCACCTTTTTAATTTATCTAATAAAAATAGATTATACTGGTGTGGGATGGATTCTAGCTGCTTTAGGCTGGTGTTTGGATGAGCAACAACTCAAAGATCCTCAGGAGTCCTTGCTTAAGAGAGTGCTGATTCTCCCTCTGGTTTGCTTTCCAATACTTGGGAAGCACTAATGAGTGTTTTAAATCAAAGAGCATCTCAAATATTAATGATGATTCAATGTGCCTCCTATTTAGCGTAAAGCAGCACATAGTACTTTTCAGCTGATTCTAGTTTTTTAAATAGATTTGGCTCTCTAACTGGCATTAGCAGGAGACCTCCAAGTGGCATTAACATATTAAGGGCGCTTATTTCCCTGCCTGTCTGCATCCCAGCCACCCAAAGAGTAACAGTTATGGCTGAGCTGGTGGAAATTCCTTTCAGGCACAGACTCATATGCAAACACCTTTTACGCCCTTTGGTTTAGCACATCTTTGTATTTTATATTTTTATAGGGATTGGCTGTCAGAAGAGACGTATCACATCACATTGTTTATCCAAAACACCATTACAAACTTCATGTTTAGCTGCAGCTCACTAGACCTGTTTTCCTTTTGGGGGGTAGTTGGTGCCAAAATGAGAGGAAATAGCATTTCCTCTGAGAGTAATGAGCAGCTGGTGCTTTTGCCCTGGTGTTTATAGGATGTAATAGGCACAGTGGCACATTTGGAACTGGTTGGAGAGAAAACTAAATGCTGCTTTTTTTTATGTTTATCACCCCCTCTCCCAAGAAGGCTTTTCAGTTTCTATGGTTTATACCAATTTTAGAAAATGCAATAAAAATAAAACCACAGCACTTTGCCACAACATAGTCAGATATTACAATGTAATCTTTTTAAAGATGGACTGTTTTTATCTACTGGAACCAGAAGAACTAAAACAATAAAATGTTTTTAAAACTTCTCCAAATAGCTCTTGGAAGAATTAAAGCAAAGGGAGTACATCTGGAAATCATATTTTGAGAAGAACCAGTGAAATTGCCAAAAACTGTACATCTGCTCTTCTGGCCATTGTCTGACCTTAACTTGGACATTCATGGCTGACACTGTCATACCAAGAAACTTTAAGCCAGTGTCAGGACAACAGCAGAAGAACTTCAAAAGTATGATTTCTCCTACATTGCATTTACCAGTTCTTGAGCCAGTGTAAATTGGTACAGCTCCATTAACTGTGATGGTGCCACGCAACTCTCTGAAAACAATACAAACCCATTGAAACAGAACCAGGATCTGCTCCTTTATTCCCAGCACTTCAGACTGACTGATTAGACTATTATGGATTGTGAATGGGGTGGCAAACACTATTCCACAGATAATATCCTCTTCATCAGCCCTACTAATTGGTGTTTGTGGTGATCTGATAAACACTGCATAAACTAATGATCCGCACTTGATGGCATTGCAGTAGCCAAAAAGTATTTGCTTGTTGATATAATGCAATGAAACACGTAATTATCTACCCTTCTGGTAACTGTTTTTTACGTGGATCACCATTAATCCAAAGACTTATATCATTCTCAAGTGGTGATGTCACACTACTGATTTTAGAAATGAGGTTATGGGCAAGCAAGGAGCAGTACTCTGTCAAGATGGTTACATAAAGAGACTTTAGAAGGGTTCTACTTAGGTATTATTTGGTTAATAAGTCTAAACACACACTTGTGGAACTATCTTTTTAAACAGTTCAAGATTGCGTAAGTTTTAAAAGTGGTTATTTACTCAGCATTGCCTAAAATTTGCCACCTAAATACAGATTTAGGCAGCTTATTTGCTTCACTTTAGTTTTTCTCAAATTACAACCTTCCACAAATGCAAGTTAGAACTAGAATCTAGGGCACTCAGATGTGAATTTAAAATCCTACTGTAAGAACCTAGTTTGAAAAAACCCCAAGTTTTAGCATTTCTCAGAGGAAATACATCATGGTTCGAACTGTGGTCATGGGAACCTCCAGATGGGTTACAGTTCCTCTGCATGTTCACGGCATCCATGAGACAAGAAAACTCTGCGCAAGCCAGCAGGTTATTTACTTGGGTTGTATTAAATTCTGACAGGCACTGAACTTGGTTTCAGGCTGTGCTGCCAAGTGAAGGTTCAGACTGAGCACACTGCATCCAAGACATGTGAAACATTTTAGGCACAGTCCAGCACAGCATTTCTAACATGCTTCTAAAATGAAAGAAATGGTGTGAGGAGGTACCTTGGACACTCCACGGAACATCAAACTGCTTTATCAGTGACACACAGGAGAAGAGCTCCTCGCTGTAACCTGCATCCCTGTCAGCATCACCGCAGGCCAGCTCTGTTAGCTCACAAGGCAGTACTGGGGTTTTCCTCACACTTCCTTACCTCTCCCACACATTCTTCTTTTGGACGCAGCCCTCAGGATAAAAGACCACCTGACCATGAAACAGCTCTGCCCTTTTCCCTTTCTTTTTCATGCTGCTCTGACACCAAACTTCCTGTATTATCCAGAAGTTCCTATGACTTGCTTTGCCTTGCTGTCACCAACAGCCTTCTTGGACATCTGCTTCACCTCATACTCCATTTACCTTGGCTCTTTCCTTGCAGGATGTGATAGTCTCCCTCCAAAAAGCTGCAGATGAAGGGCTGTGGGAAAAACCTCCTCATTCAATGCATGAAAAATATACAGAACCATATTTACAGCCAGATATCTCAACTATATTCTGATGGTACAGAAATATATTGTGCCCAGTTTGCTGAAAAGGGAATTTATCTTGCTTATCAGCATGAGACTGAGTACATTACAACCTTTCTTTTCCTTTTTTCTTTCCTTTGCATTTGAATGTTTCAAGTAGACTAAAATAAAATTCAAATTAATCCTGGATCACCAAATCAAGTCCTGAAAAACTCCACATACTGCAGAACTGGGTCCATTTTGAAATCATCTGCTATTTTACCATTCATTTTAGAAGCAATCTGGGTTGTACTCACTCTTTTAAAAGTCTCTTACATGACTCCACCAGAGAAAAAAGGGCTACAGGATCATTTGCATTTTTTTGTCTGAGTTATGACCATTATACAAATTTCCAGAAGAAACCAGGTGTGCACCAGCCTGATCTCTTTTACTTTACACTGTTCTAGGAGTAAAGCAGCTCCAGAGCTCTTCTTCCTTGCAGCAAGAAATGTATCTTTGGAAAAGCATCCCAGAGAAAAATGCAACACATAAGGCTTCTAGTCCCCAGACTGCGTGGTTAAATAGCGTTTAGGAATCAAAACAGACAAGCAACTAGTACGAACATTTGTACAATCCCTCGGAGACTGCAGAGAGGTTTTCTAACATTAGCAACCTCCTTAGGAGAGTTTCTGCTCCATAAATGCTTTTCACACAGTTCTGCCCCTTCCCTTAAGCTCCTTCCATTTAGTGAGTCCTTGTTCTCTTGTTCAGAAGCTCTAAGATGGTCACAAGGTTTGCATTGCCTGACACAGGACTAAGAGGCTGTGACAGCAGATTTAAAAGTGTTGGTACTTCATACTAAATATTATTCAGTTGAGCTGATGGAAACTGTTAAATTCCCACTTCTTGTCATTAAAATCTACATCTTATAGCATAATTAGTGGTTTGGGATTCCTTGTTCCACCCTGTCATTAGTCCATATTTGACATAGCTTCAGTGGGGTAAGATGGGAAAGAGGCTTATTAATCGACTGAAAAAAACTCCTGAGCAAGCCTTGCCACCAATAACCTGCAAATTTTCCCTGTCCAGGAGCAGATTACTGGCATCTTACAGCAAACACATAGGAATTCATTTTCTTGTTGGAGTGAGAATATGGCACATCTCACAATGTCTGCCACTTTGCTCCATTTAAGGTAGAATTTTTTTATAGTAGTAAATCTGGAGCTTTATTTTACATATAATAAATCATCTTGACCTGCTGCATCAACCACCCAGCAAGTGGTAGACCCAACAGGTTCTCCTGGGAGAACTTAGCACAGGCCTTAATGTTCTCATGAACACAGCACAGTCAATTTGAGCTCTAGGATTCAAATGTGCAGCCATATTTCAAACTCCACCTTTGGGCTGCCCTGGCCTTTGTGCCTGCCATCTCTAGGTCCCTTCTCTGGGTCCCCTCTCTGGTTCAGACCAGCTGCTGTGTCCTTCCCTGCCTACTTAGCTGAGACTCTCTAATATCTTACAACAAACATTAAGAAAACTCTTTTGCAGCCTGGTAGGGTGTTGATCCTGACTATCTTTTGTGTGTCTTCTCCAGTCAGTAAATGTTTTACATTTCCGGGTTGTGTTTATCCTGTTAGTGGAGTTTCTGTGCTCATGGAAAAGTGTGTTCAAAGCAGCCACCAGAGGAGGGTTACACAGCCACCAGATTGCTGTGAGGTGCCCATCAGATTTGTTCCAAAACCCCAGAGGCCATTTCAGGTACCTGGGACTAGTGGTGTACAGGAGCATCTCACCAGCCTGGCCACAGCCTTGCTGAAACAGCCAAAGAGGAAGGTGCATAAGCTAAAGTTGTTCAAAAGTTGCTTTTTACCTGAGGTGTGCAGAGACCTATGACAGACCTGCCCTGTGGTGTACATGGAAAGGCTGCCCTGACAGAAGCTGTGTTTTTATACCCAAAGTGCTCCAAGTGTCTGGCAGTCAGTTGGCTGCAGCCCCAGAGCATAGGCCTCTGTCCGCAGCGATGCTTGGGAAACAATCTGTACTGGTTGGACATATGGTTTCACAGACAATGACAGGCCAAGCTTCAGTAACTCCCAAGAAGACTCCCAAAAGGCACGTGCTTATCAGCTCATTCCTGTTTCATTTCTACTCTTTTTAAAACCAAAAATAACCTTTCCCCTGATTCACCAGCCATAAACCCACTGGAATGTTCTACAGTGAGTCAATCAGTTTGTCATACCAAGATCAGTAAGAAGTGATATTTTATAATTGCACATAAAAGAACTGAAATGATTTTTTGCATCTTTATTTACTTCTATTAGAAAATGTCTTGGCAGACTTAGCCATTAACATTTTCTGCTTTCTCAAGGAAAAGATAATTTATCCTCTTAAGGATATTAGGCTCCTGTGTATTGTTTTTCCCCATTTGGTATCCTTGATTCCCCCTTCTGAACACTTGAGTGCTTGCAATCAGCACACAATGACACTTACTAATAACAACTGAACTACAACACCCCCCCATAATGTTGTTCTCATACCACATATAACACCATATAACACCAGCAATGTGGAGCAGCTTCACTGTGCAGAGATTTGAGTCTCTCCACACCTACATCTGTTTTCCTTTCCCTCTGGTACATCTGCTATGGAGCATGATCCCTGCTGAGCACAATGAGACCCAAAATCATGTCTTTTGCTGTAGTTCTGAGCCCCAATTCAAATTCTGGTGCTCGGCTTTAATTCCTCAGAAACTGACAGATGCTGGATCAACACAACAGCGTGCAGAAAGCTGTGTGTCATGTTCTGCTGTCTTTGTTATGCTTATTATATTCTGCTGGAGGTGGCCAACAAACCAATTCTGTAGCACACCTTCTTGTTACATTATATGCCACATTACCAGAAACAAGAGAAATATATGAGGCACATATGGGAAAAGGGAGAAGAAATGTTATATGGCTAATCTGTATAACAGATCTCTAAACTTTAATGCTGCTTTACTTGCTTCAGACAGCAACAGATAGAAAAATATTCACTGATGAAATTATCCTTTTCTATTTCCTGCTATATTTTGTCCTTATTAGTAACAGACATAAATAAATATAGTCTGTTGGAGCAGCTGCTTCATCAGTTACAACAGTAAGTCTTGGGTATTCCTGGGGTCCCTGAGCTCTGCAATTGCTTCTTCTCTGCAGCTTCCCAGAGCACAAGAAAGTCCAAGCAAATTTAACCTGTAGCCCTCTCCTTCCCCAAGAGGAAGAAGAGAAATATATAAATCCTTATCACTCAGAGAGAGGATATCTTACATTTATGCCAATTTTTTTTCTCTATTTAATTCCTCAGGTCTGCTTAATAAGCCTTGAATTTCTCTGTTGGCATCTTCCTTTTAAAGCTCTATAGGCCATTCCATAAGGGAGAGCTGATGCAATCCCTAGAGTGCTTCTTTCTCCTCACTGGTGTTTATGAGTAGCCTATACAACAGCTGATCAACATCTCCATAAGCAAAAGTGAAAGAAATCTACTCCTGTTGCTGGGAAAAATAAGGATTATAGGCACATGCATGCATGTTCCTTCAGACAGGCGCGGTCCACCAGTGTTAGAGACACATTATTGAGCTAAACAAACTTTATACACCCAGAATGACTATATCTCCAGACACAGATCTCCAGAGAAATGCAACAGATGTTTTACAAGTGTTGGACCTTCCCAGCAGTGTACCTGAAGAGTAAATCCTCGGTGATGTGCTTTACTGGTCCTTCCCCATGTATGGGGGTAGCTGAGCACTTTACCAAGCTGAGCACTCAAGGCACCTCAGACCTTCACTCTTTCATTGGTGGACTTCACACTGCTGAGGCTGGGGAGCGGAGCAACTACTGGGCGTGAGGGAAGCCCTTTCCTGAGCCCTGTTCTGTGCTCCATTCACCAGATCTCAATCCTTCCTTACTTCATAGGAAACGATTTGCTTTTTGGGCAGGTTGTCTTCCTAAAGGGCAAGCTGGGAAAAAGAGCTGGGGAAAGCCTAGAAGGCCTTTGATATATTTAGGTAAATGCCCTTCATAAGAACAACTTAATATTGTTAGAAGTATAACTATCAGTAATCACTTTATGATGCATTGAAAAACTATGCTGAGGTAATGTGTAACATTAATTTAGTTTACTTAGAAAAACAGGAAAATTCCATAAATAATAGTAATAAAGCTTCTGCTCTCTTTATTTTCTAAAGAGGTTGATTAGCTGACTTTTCCCCAAGCTTTTTAAATGAGGATTTTTACTTTTGTGAGGTAACTTTCCGCACTTTTTCTCTACTCCACCCTCTCCTCCCAATATTCTTTGCTTCTGAAGAAGTTTAGAAAGGAAATAAAACCAGAACTGTTTTTCTTTGCGGAAAGAAAAATTTGGAAAAAAGATGGTATTAAGGTGATTTTTGATTATAAATGTTCAAAATGTTTTGACAACTCTATTTTTATTTATGTAGCATTGGATAGATTTATGATCTTCTCAATGCTATTTTACAGTCTAAGCATTTGGGGAAAAATGCCCATACAGCATGCTTGTGTTTCAACTATTGCTGTAACCACAGGGGACAGAGCAGCCCAACACACAGCTCTGCAGTGGTAAACAAATGAAAGCCCTACTGTGTCCCTGTAATATTTCATCCATCAGAAAATCATATATGAAAATACAATGATTAGGGAACTAGCATGCTCCTGGATTACTGGGCTAACAGGAGCTCATCCCAGCAGCTTTCACATCAACAAGGCACTGGCAATTTATCAAAACAGCACCAGCAAAGCAGCTCAGCACTGTGCAAAGCACACTCCCAGACTGCACTTTTGCCCACTGCTCTGCAAAGCCCATGTGTCACACCCAAGCCTTTCTCCCTCACTGGTTTAGATTTGACCAGAACATTTCTGTGATGTGTGATTTGGCAACACTGGTTAGGCAGCCCCAACTGCTCCCAATCTACACAGTCTGACAATTGTCCTAATACTTGCTGGCACTTGCAAAAACTACGTGCAAACATAATGTAGTAAAAATGAGGCTGAGCTGTTGCTAATGCTATACATACCAAGGTGTTTCAGAGTGCTTTAGGGTGTCCAGTGCATAATTACAAGTAAGCGTTGGTAATTCCTCTCTCCTTCTATGTCCTAGGACATGACATCATTTACTCTAGACAGGCTTTCCATTTCTGTATATTTGTTACTTTCTTATCTAAAATAAAATTACTGGGACATAATCATATCTGAGCAACTAATAGGTTCCCACTGACCAATTACAGTGTTATGCTGACATAGCATTGTAAAGCATTATTTTCGGAACAAAGGAGAGTTCAGAAATGTGGTGGTACTCAAGCAGAGGTTAAGGCAGTCCTTGTCAGCCACTGTAGCAGAGAGCCTGGTTTTCTGAGACACCACAGCTCAGGGAGCTATTTAGCCTCATTTATATTGTGTGTAAAATAAATATCATCTGTGTGAATGGTGAGTGTGAAATGTTAGAGATTTACACCTACTTCATATTTATGCTGTACTCCTTTAAGTAATTATAGAGACCAACAAAACTGCCTAGACAGTATTCTTATGGTTGGCATTTTGTAGTGAGGAATCCTTGAAGCTTGAATTCCCCTCGCCTTCACAAAACTGAAAAGGAATTCAAAGCGAAAATAAAATACTGCTAACGTCATCTGAAACTGATGTAGGAGACAACTTTGCTCTGATGTAAATGAGATTAAGCCCAAAGGAGTAGACAACTCACAGAGAATTTATGGATCTCACCTGTTTTCTTATTTTTCTTTCTGAAAATGAGGTTGCAGTGGTAACTGAGCCTACAGCAGTCTCAGAACTTTCTCTTTAGTCCCTTGTATGTACATAATTGTTAACAGCTCTGTGTCAGCTCCTCTCCAGGAGAGTTACAAAGGAAATTGCAGAGTTCCACTCTCGGACCTGCTCTTGCACTGATTTTAGACAGTGAGGGCTGAAGTGTGCTTCAACACTCCCTCCTGCAGCCACAGATGTGACTGATTAGGTCACCTGCTTAATGCTCCTCTAAAGTCCAAATTAAAAAGAAAATGTTTGGACTTGCAATTCCAACTTATGTGCCTAATATATTTCAGTTCAGTTAATTTCTTTAATCTTGATCTGATAATCCTCCTCCATCTGTAGCAATCCATCCACAAGTCACCTAAAGCAGAGATAAATCCATTTTTCTTTCAAGCTGAGTTTTCCGATCTTTTAATTGGTGTCCAATTTAGGTCACAGTGAACAGGGAGGATAATGAATAAATCATTATTCTTCCTCCATGCTTCATCTGGTCTTCCCTGCTGGTGACTGCTTCCTTCACTGTACTATTGGAGTATGCACTTTGACTTCGTGTCGATGTCAGAGAAGACAACCCACATGTGCTGTAGCTAGCGTGTGTGTAGCATGTTGTCACCAAAGCAACATCTGTCTGATGACTCAGAGTAAAAGTGGTTCTGTTTGTTCTGCGTCAAAAAATGCTACTTTGATGTTCTAGTGTGCATCAGAGTACCAGACATATGCACAGCAGAGACAACAGCAAGCAGCACAATCTGGTTTCACCCCATACATTTTAAGGATTTTCCAAAGTCAAAAAACAAAAAACAACAAAACCAAAAAAACAAACCCGAAAACCCCAGTTTAATTCTGTAAACAGTGAACTGCATTGTGACACTTCTAAAATAATAGTCCTCTCCCTTTCTTCAAAGCATGGACCACCCATATATTATATCATCTAATCTTGCCAAAAATGATGATGGCGGGATCTGCCCATTTACGCACAGGAAGCAAGCTGTTGAAATTTGTCCTTTCTAAACACATGATTTTCAAATTATCACAAGTGAGCTTTTCATAATATAAAGCAAAATAAGCAGCAGATTGCTAAGAGCTACAAGAGGATTTTATTTTTGTTTTATGAAAGTTCTTCAGATGGCATTCACAGCCGACTAGTGAAATCACTATTCTTGGTTGCCAGCTTCACACACTTTTAAGAAACAATTTTCTGCAGCTGGTTGCACATAGCATTCTTTGAAAATTAGGAGCCTTTCAGGTGTTTCAACATGAGCCTCCAGAGACTGAAGCATCAAATTACATTTGTCACTCTACAAAGTGTAAAGCTAAAGGTCCAGCTAAAGGCACCCATGATCCAGATGAGCTGTAAAGCTCCTGCCAATCATTCTGGACAGCAGCAAGCCCAGGATGCCAGAGAATGTGGGGACCTGGGACAGACACAATGAATACTTTTGGGTCCATGCCCAAGTAGATTAGGGGAAATAAGAGCCTCCTGCTACTTAAGCATGGAGATACAGCTTCCAGGGAGGAGACAGGATCCGCCAGGAGCAAAGCTTGCCAAAGATGGTTTCTAACAGCCAGCTCAGAAATCATCTCGTGATTTTAACAACCAGTTTTGCTGAAATGTGCTCCAGCAGAGTCCTGCAGCTAGTTATGTTATAATGGAAAGGGCCTGTAGCCAGTTTGTAATCCAAGTGCCTAAGAAGAGCAGGAAATTAGAGGGGATACTGCCATTGCACCCAGCGTGCCAGCGCAGACTCACCGCTCAGGAAGGCAGAGCTCAGAGCCACTCTTCAGATGAAGCAGCAAAGGTCTCCTGCCACAGAGAGGTGCAGTCTTCAGCAACAGGCAAAATGTAACCCTCCAGACTGCCAAGTCAGCTAAATTAAAATGTCATCCTCATGCAATAGAGTATTACTGCAGTCAGAGTCTGCTCATCATCTCTATGAAGAGTTTTTACTGCTGTTTGTGCAATAACATCCCATCTTGAAATGGTGTTTATTAAACTTGCACCATATTTCATTAACTCCTGCCATTTCCCATCACAATCTCTTTGAATTGCAGAAGGTTATTCAATTCAGTTACTATTTGGATTTCTTCCAGAGCTCTATGGCTCTGAGAGCAGAACACAAAATAACAACATTGGCTTGTATTATTTTCAACAGTTCCCTTTGTTGTTTTCTGATGATGATAAATGTGTGGTGAAATAGCTGAGAATGTAATCAACAGTGCTGATTTTGTATTCACCTATATTACAGTCTATTATATCTTTTGCAGTTTTAGTAGTCTATGACCTTTTATATTCTTAACACTGCAGTTGTTGCTATTATAAGGGTACTTTTTTTCTCACCAAAACCAAAGTGAAACTAGAAAACTTCTGTCAAAGTCTCTAGTGGAACAGAGAACAAAATTTAGCCACATTTTCCTCCGAATTTTTTAACAGTTCCTAAAAAACAACAAAGAGGTGAAAGGCAAAATAAAAAGATAACGAACTCTACTACTTTCCACTGTAAAAGATTGATTTCTTAGCAGAGAAAACAATGTGAACCTTAAAAATTGAAGGTTTCTTTGTACACCTATAATATTGTAGCTTAGGCTGAACAACCATGACAGCTCTAGCTTACGATTAGAAGTTTAAAGGAAGCCCTCATCACCTGAATCTCTACTCTGAAGTTTTTGTGTGATTCACCCACGCGAGAACACACCCAACAGCTTTGCAAGGTCATGGGATATAGAGCCAGCCAAACAGTTTGCATGGAGTTATCAAGGGGCTTGACACTGCACTAAAATTTCTCTCTGGCTTTAAATGCAGTTAATCAGGATCCGTATATTTCTTTCGTTCATGTAAGCAAGTGTCTCACAAAACCTTATCCCAGTTCTGCAGTAGGTGTGGGACTAAAATCCTGTCCTTCATCAATGTTAAGTACATAAATTTATTTTCATTTTTGTCTCAGCTTGTCTGGCTGTAGTTTAGAGAGTCAAATCTGTTCCTGTGAAATTAAACCATTTAGAGACTGAAGTTACACATTTTTATTTCCAAATTTAATATAAGGAGGGACACTTAAAAACATCCTGTCCCATAGCAGTTTTAACAGGACGGTGCCACTGAGCCTGTTGTCTGGGGCTGCACAATGCCATGCTGCAGTAGCGTGGGCTGCAAGGGCTCTATTTTATAGTAACTTCTCTAGACCAGCTGCAGAGAAAAAATCAGCAATAAAATTCAAATTATGTTTGTCATAAGCTTCTGCTCTTGCATCGCTACATTTGTGTACATGAAATGTAATATACTAGTGAGAATGTCCCCTGACATGGAGCTGATTTTTATATCCTTTAAATTTACCACGAGCTTTACAGATGCTGCAATCTCTTTTATTCCAGTTCTAGCAATTATAACGTAATCTGTGCTAACACTGCAGATTACTAGGGCAATTTTGAAGATAAATGATCACATCTCCATTTCCATCTGCTGGTCCAATCAGGAAAATGGTGAGAATGAAACCTACCCCTTATATTGGTACATTTTGGTTCTTGTCTGGCAGTCTACCCAGTCAACCTTATTGGGCTATGAAGATGGGAAGAAGGCACCAATCCCCCCTACCTTATGTCTCCATTTTCCAGTTATGCAGAGGTTCAAGCATTAATCTTTCTCTCAGTGGGCATTCTCCAGCATGTGAGTGACGTATAGTTCTTTGTGTTCAAGAGAAGGTTTTTCTAGGTGTAAACTTGGCACATTTTTGTCCCTACAGCTGTCATGATGACAAACTCTGGTCAGAGTCCTTAGTCAAGCCATACCCAGTCTTTCTCATCTGAGCACAGCGATATGAAACACGGCACTCCTGTTTCATCTGGTTTTGTTGGTCTAAACTATATCCAAGTACCAGTTTGCAATAAATGGGCACTGATTTAAAAAAAAAAAAAAAAATTCATAACATGCTTAGATGTCAGTTGATTTTAGAGTGCAAACTAAACAGCCGAAACAAAACAAACACTTCTCCCTGCCAAAGCAGACAGACTTCTCCCTGCTTTCCTCCTCCCCCTCTCTCTCTAAAAAGCCTGTCTGAAGAAGATTTTTCAAGAAAATTAGGTTTGCAAATCTCCTGAATATAATGGTATCAGGTTGTGCATAACTGCTCAGACATTTCTTGTATTGTCAGGTGCAAGGTTTCATACCCTTGGAATGTGCTTCAATTCAATGATTAGAAAACAAAAATATTTGGGGGATAGGAAACTAGAAAAACAATGCAACTGTATTTTCAAGGGAATTATTTGCAGCACATTCCTACTAGTAATTATTTTTTGTTCTGGTTTGCAGCGATTCTGCTTCTGGCATCTCATCTCCTTCACAGCAGCCAGCAATTGAATTAGAATCGTTGCTGAACAGCAAGAAAAATCTGTCATAGAAGTCATGTTGACAGGCAACTTTGTTCTCTTCTCATTGCTATTTTCCCTTTATTGTATTTACATCTGAAAGTCCACACCTAGAAGTGAGCAGAAAGAGACACAAATCATATTTGTCTAGCCTCTTCCTCCTTTGTCCTGCTTTTGTCTTTAACAGCGCTTGTATTCAGCTGCGCATCGGGGGGAGATTCCCAGCCAATCTCTGCTACCCACGGTGCCTGGCAGCACAGTAAATCCGACCTTTTCTCCAGCACGCTGCCGTAGCGGTGCCTGTCTCCCATTATCCTCCTGAATGACTAACAGGAGTAAAAGGGGATCAAATCCTTCCTTTAGAAATGCTGGATGTAGCTGGGTTTGTGTATGGCACTGTGCCCTCAGAACGACGTCACAGCGCCAGCAGCACCTGGCCATGGACCCATCACTTAAAGGCCAATCCATCAAAGCTGCCTTTCTCAGAAAACCGCTGCAGATTGTGCGTGGTGGGGCTTTGGGGCTGTGTTTTGGTGGGGTTTTTTCCCCTTGGACAAGCCCGATGTTTTACTACATAACTCATCGTTTGTAGGCTGTGCCTTCACAGACACAAGCAGGCACTGAGCCCTCTGTACCCCAACTGATAACAAAAGCTGATAAAAAGGGGTTCCACCTCCATGACACTGCATTCTCTAAAGTTACAAAAATCCTGAAAATCCTAAGAGTGAGAGAAATTAAGACAGAAGTAGTGAAATAAGTGCATCTCCTCCACTTCTAAACTGCAAACTATAAATACCACCAAAGATTACTTCCAGAAAGATACACCCTTGAGAAGCCAATTGGCAGAAGAAAACTGCACACAGCAAACTTGATGCAGAAGAGACAGAAGAGACAGAATATCATATCTTCCAGAGGAGACAGAGTACTTATAGATAAAACGCCTCTCTCCAAGAACTAAAGAGGAAAAGTTCTGCTAAGAGCTGTTTCTGCAAAATTGACACATCCTCTTTGCTCTATAAGCACATGTGTGGAGGACCATTCAGCAACCTCCCTGACTGAAGCCAGCCTATAACTAATTCATCCGTGTCTTTGAGCCTGTGGCACCTCAGATAAAAACATTGTTGTGGAATGAGCTACAAATCCTGCTGCAGCAAAAATGGGTCTGGCTCATGATAACATCCCACGGGTTCTTCCAGGGAAGCAAACCTTTGAGGGCTCATGCCTTGCTTTGCCATGCAGTGTGGTGCAGATCCTAGGGGGGCCCCAACTTCACAGCCCTGCTCGTGTGAATAGTGCAGGGCTGCACTGACAGAGACAGGAGTGAACTCTGCTATGCCAAAGGATGAACACAACCGCACCAAAACACCACTGTGTGTTGTGGCTGCCTTTGGGAAGCTTCCCTCCCCTTTCTGACCCCTCCACGGAACAAAGACCATTGCCATGTATTTATGTTAGGAAAGAAAGGAACACAACATACTTCCTATTCTTACACACCCATAGAAACCACTTCACATCTAAGCCTGGTTTATTAAATAAACAATAAAGACATTTGAAAGTCGAGCTAAAATGCTAAGAAACTTGTGTAGCCAAAAAAGCCTAGGCAGTCACTGTGAGTGAAGCTCTTCCTCATGCATCTATGGTGACAAGCTCATTCAGATTAGTTTTTTCTGCAGCATCCCACATCTTTCAGCTCTCTGAATTGTTTGCACAAGCTTTGAAGACACAGGACCTGAACAGTACGACCAAAACCAAATATTTCTTCTTAAGGCAGAAGCTATGTTCTCTGCCTCCAGAACAAACTTTAGCATTTGCAGATATTTTTGATAATTTTGCAGTCATACTTATATTTGTATAGTCAGAAGTCAAAAAAGATATAAAAGATGACAAACACAACACATAATTTATCCTCTTGCCTGAACACAATGAAAGACCAGATGCTGAAAAGTGGAAAATGCCATTTGATATTTCACTCCTTTGTGCAACATGTGTTCTTTTCTAAGTGTAAAGTCAAATTCATTGTGGAGGGGAATATTCTTTTTCCTTGAGGACAAGTACTCAAATGCAGACACATTTTCTTTCTTGTAACAGTGACAGCTCCTCAAGACACACTGACTTCATTCTCTTTGAATAGATGTCGTTTTTGCATACTCCCGTGATATAACATACTTTAGGCCTGTTAGAGACACAGTTACGGTTATCAGGGGTAGCTTTAGCCTAAATTGCAGCACTAAGATAACAACTGGTCTTATCTCTAGGTCAGATCACATGGAAAAAGGAGTGACACTGGCTTTGAGTATGTGATCACATAGCTTGATCACATTAATTTCAACTGTTAGGATCAGCTATAAAGCCATAACTCTGATAACTGGAATCTTTTTACTTTACTTTCCCGATTCACATGCTTTAAAGTGATGCGGTGTTCGCAGTGCCCACTTACACACAGCTGTACACACAGATCACCCCAAGGTAAGCAGAAACAAGACACGTGCAGAATTTCATAGGTTCATAGGTCTCTTCATGCATGAGTACAAATAGATTGCACAGAAGTGATTTTAAAGAAATTGTATGTTTTAGTGGGAAACTATTTTGAAACAACAAAACTGACATAATATGCTATCCCTCGGCAAAATGCCTGGCATGAGGAGTGGTTGTGGAAAGCCACGTTGATAATTAATTTAGTGTTTGATAAAAATGAAATTATGAATAATTGTATTCATTGAAATCTCAACAAGAACCAAGTGAAAATATTTTTTGCTTTTCAACTAACCTTAACATTCAGGTCACATGTAAAACTAAAAAGTGTTTGTATATATGCATGGGTGCATACCATCACTTGAAATGTTATTGCTATGAGGAGAAATTATCTATTACTACAGAAAATAAATCTCATTACCTTGTCAAAGCCTTTCAACTGAATGTTTCTACCTTGTAACTTCACAAATGACTATGTGGAAGAAGAAATATCATTCATCTCTAAAATCCCAAGACATCAGTATGCCACACAAATTTGAATAATACTAAAGTGATCTGTCCTTTTCCCTTTTAAGTCATAACATTGAAAAGTATTGCCAGACGAGTATTAAAGAGATTTGCATTCACATGCCATTTTGTTCCATTTGGTTTTGTTTAACACATGTCGATGTCTTTAAAATGCAGAGAAAGCACTGCTCAGGAATAGCTGGCCCGTGGGACTGGAAAGGTGATATGAAGGTTTGCCCTGCTGGGTCACTTGCTGCATATCCAGCTTATGTCTCTGGTTGACAGTAAATTAAAATTACTGCCATTTGACAGGTGGGCAGCCGCCTGTGTAAAATGAGTTGGTGCATCGAGCCCTGCTGGTGGTGGGCAGGTGCGGGCACACAGCAGCACACCCAGGGCAGGCTCCCCTGGGACAGGGCTCAGGAATGGCTCAGACACGGAGCTCGGGCTGCTCTTCCCCTCTTACAGGTGGTCCTTCTACTTCACGGTCAGAGCACATGGGCAGGATCAGAGGGGAAAGCTCAGGACTTCACTCCATGTGTGGTATTCCTCAACAAGCACCTCCACTTTCCCTGACAGCAGTTGGCTATCTGCTATCAGTTAAGAATTTAGCATCTGAATTGAAAAACAAAAATAAAAATAGGAACAAAAATCGTTGGACCATTATGTAAATATTACATACCATCTTGATAATCTTAACATAGAAATACACATAAAAACCTAGATTGGTAATTAATTGCGGGAGACCATCATGCCCGGTTCCTTTCAGTACTGGAGTGGCAAACAGCTCCTCACTGTCACGAGCCCAGAGAGAGCTTTTTGCTTGCTCCCTGTGGGAAGCTGGATGCCTTCAAAGGAGTCAGAAGGGAAAAACGTGGGAGGTATTCTGGCTCTGCTTCTCTCTCTCTGCTGTGGCCAGCAGCACCAGGAGGACTTGTTTGTAAGAAAAGTAATCCCAGAGTGATCAGGTGAAACACTGCATGAAAATGCAACTGAAAAAGATCAGTTAGAGAAGGGAAAACTGTTGACTTCTTCAAATTCCCAGAAATCTACACCTGATCTTATAACATCCTTGGAGAAATAAATGATGTTTCCCCACTTGAAACTATTTGCTTTATCCCCATTTATTTTTATGAGAAATATAGAAAGCATTTACCTAAATGTAAGACCCAGGGGACAGTAAATCACCACAAAATAAGAAATTTTCTATGAACTCAGTGCTGACATTATGAAAAAGACACAGAGAAATCCAGAGAAGTAAATATGGGTAATGATACCACTTTTAGGTGCATGGGAAAATAAAGACTAAAGAAAGGGAATCAAACTGATACTTCAGGAAAAATCTAGAGTTAACTGGAAAACAACAGTATTTCACAATGGGCAGGTCACAAGTGGTTATTGAGACAGAGTCTAGAAAGGTCAGAAAACATTGGAATAGAAATTGCTTTCATTAAATGGTCATGAAGTAGGGAAAAATAATATCTGCTTTATGCCAAAATGATATGTCTTTTTGACTTGAAGTATTTTGTTTCAAGACTGTTCTTATATTTGCAGGGGGTTTTTGCCTTCCTTTGGTTCAATTTAGTTTATAATAATCAATGAAAACAATTACAGTAAGAGTCAAATTAAGCAATATGCAAAGAGCCCAGTCAGCCCACAGCAGTCAGAATTTAAGGAGTTTCTCTCACCTTTGTCTGAAACATCTCTGCCTTGCTCAAAATAACTACTTGAATATTTAGAACATAAGTCAATTCTGATAGAGAAGTCATATGTTTGCCTACGTGTTATTTCTAGAAAATTACAGGTGCAGGACTACAGAGGATTACAGAGGTTCACTTGTCCTGTCCACTGTTTGAATGCCTATTTTTTTTTTAAATTATTGTCTTGCTAGAATTTCTAAACATATCTATTGCTTTTTCAGCTTGTGCTTTCTTAAAAGTATTTTCTTCCTGCATTTTAATGCTTTCACACTTTTGCAGTGTGCAAGGGAGCTAAGCAAGGTCAATTGCTGTGCTGAGTTTCAATAATCTTACTCTCCAAAGCAGCACCTTTCCAAAACTCTAATCTTCAGTGTTCCACTACTCAGACAGTTGCCATTGAGCACCACAAGAAGAATTAGGTACTCGTATCTAATTGTGTTCTTCCTGACTGTTGTTTAAACAAGGAAAGCCTTTCAGTTGTTGTGCAAAGTATTAAGAGCAGACCTTTGCTGACCTTCTCAAGCCATTGGGGAAAACTTGACATTACACAGAAGCTTACTCAAACAAGCTCTAATTAAGTTGAGAGTGGAGTGACACCGCTTACAAGAGAAAACAAAGTACAGCCATTTAATCCAAAAGTTACTTAAGGACTCCCGGGAGCACAAAAGTTTATCTCTACTGAAATAATGATGTTTTGCCATTAGATGAAGAGAGGATACAAATGGAATATGCATGTTCTTTTCAACATCACTACGCTTTGCTGCTCCACCAAAACTGGAAGGGGCAATGCAAAGACCTTTCAAACCCATGTTTTGCATTCAATTAGGTAGAAGCATCTGCTTCGCCTTTAAATAATCTGCCAATCATTCCCAAGGTAGAGGACAAATTCTGACTGCTGCTGCCTACGCAAAAGGCCCAAGGACTGAGTGAAACGTAGAGCCTTGGCCTTCTGATGTTCAGGAGAGCAGTGCTTTGCCTCTGGCTTCCCACACCAGTCTCTTCTCTATTCCCTTCTCTGTCCATCTCTCCCACTATCTTACTTCCACCTTTCATAGCAAGTATTTGTTGTTAGTTTTCATCTGGAGTTAAAATGTACATTTCATAAAAATGCAGGATATTTGTCAAAAATGAACACCGTGTCAAGGTTACAACAGTCCTGTCTAAAATATTCTGCATCTATGATTATGTGAAGGTTATTTAGAAAATGCCTCACACTCACCTCCTTTTACACAATTCCTACTTTAATATTCTCAAAACTCAAGTACAAAATTGTTCCCCAAATATATACTGCACTCTGTGTATCTATTCTAGTTCTCTCTGAAACATTAAATGAGGTATTTCTTAGAAAAGAACAGGCATCAAAAATCAAACAGCCAAAATCATCCCCCTCAGTTACAGATTCATGGTATCAACTTCTCAGGTGGTTTCATTGGGCCAGACACAATCCCTCCACTCAGGGCTGCAGAATCAGCCATTCTACCCAACTACCCGGCTCTTCTTCTACAGTCTTGTGCTTTCTGCTTTGCCATTCATGCCAGCTCTCATGCCTCTTTCATCTCCTTCCTAAAGGCCTCCTTCTGTGAATCTTCATGCATGAAATTTATTTCAAACATATTTGGCTTCAACATATTTAAATTATTCCTAGAAAAAGTCACTCTTTCATTATTGTCTATAAAGTTCTAGAGTGCACTCTTAAAATATTTTTAATTTTCTGTCCTTTTCTCTAAATATTCATCCATAACCAGATCTCCAGATACTGTAGCGAAATGAAGTCTGATGAGTATCTAACCAGTGGGAGTAGATAAACTCCTGTAATTAAGGACTATTTTAATGTACATGATTTGACTTATAACTCTTTTCAATTATTTGTATAACACATGCCCCAAACATCACTGTCATCCATTGACATTTGGACTATGAGCAGAGAAATCTCTTTTCCCTGTTTACTCAGGAAAGTACTTTCATGTACTAAGCACAAAGCAATTAATAACAAAACCCCATTTGCTGAATATTTACAGGACAATAGCCAAAGTTATTTCTGTATTTTCCAAATACCTCTCAACACATCATGTTTGTAGGAAAGCACAGAAAACAAGAGGGACACTGAAAGCACCGAGGTGATGTGTGAAAAGTTTTCGATTTCATAGTAGTGTCTGTGCTATGACTCTTGTACTAGCACTGTGGTATATCCTTTTGAATGGTATTCATCCACCTGTTCATCCATAAGTGCCTGAAATCATATAAAAACTAAATCCCTAATTTACAGCCTATTTTTCTTCCAGTCTATAAAAAAAAAAAATGTAGGATCTTTTAGATGACAATGAAGAACAAGGTATTTTTATTTTCTCCCTCCCTACAAGAACTTGTCTCCCTCAAATGCCTCTTTAAAAGACCAAAAAGCCAATTCAGCTAATTTAATTATCAAAATCCAATTTTTTTATTCCACTTAAGACAACTGTTTGCAAGAATGAAGTGTTTTAGAAGGCAATCAAAGAGGGTAGATTCATTTTGGGGAGAGAAAATTGGGGTTTTTCATCCAATTATTTTTCATTGTTTGAAAGTTTTTGCGATCACATTCAACCAAAACAATTTGGAAGAGAAATAATTCAGTACAGTAGAAAAGACATCCAGAACAGAGCTCCCCAAAATACTTCTGTTGTTGAAAAATTCTGTCTCTCAGCATTAGAACATTCACAGGTTTTCATTAGGTGCAAGCAAAAAAGGCTGGTGAAGAAGATGAAGAAGATGGAAGAAAGCAAGATAACACATAGTACATGACCCTTGCATTAACCACAGGCTGTTCACAGGGCTCACTGGAGGGGCAGAGCAGGACTTCACGCACAAGGGAATGGAATCCAGCTTTTCTGTATTCCAGGAGAATGCGCAGGCCTGCAGTCCTCGGATCCAGCCTGTCACTTATCCAAGCCTTGTCTCTATTTTCTCCCATGTTAGATTAATTCTGTTCTTGGGAGCAGGAGACTGGCTCTATAGCAGAACAACTGGATTCACATTCCTCCACTGAATATTGGATTACTTGGGACATAAACCAAACTAGACAGCATCCTAGTGGTTAGACATTCTGGCCTCAGATATTCAAGTTGAAAAGGACTTGAATGTTGCCATCCCACATCCTGACTGAAAATCTGGAGAAATAAGCATGCCTTAGGTTTTTCACAACATGATTCCTTAGTACTTAGTTTATATCCATTCAGTGCAAAAAATTTTTGAAATCTCAAAATTATTTATGATGCCTGCATATTTACTTCATTTGAGATTTCAGTTTTAGCACAGTGTCATGAAACCTCTGGAGGTATCTGTAAAGATACTGAGCTATAAAATCAACTCACAAATGTACTTTCATTGTGCTTTCAAAATCTCACAGAATTAACTGGATTCGTACTTTGATGTGGAAATGAGAGGAAAGCTTTTAAGAGATCTAACCTTTACTAAGTTCAGATGAAATCTACTTTCAGTACTAAAATAAGATGTCATTGCCTAAAGAAAACCAAATTCATTTCCTGATAAATGCATTTTAAAGTCTTGAATTTGCTTTTATCCAAAACAATGCAAAAAACCATTTTACTCTCTTTCCTTTCCAATAATGAAAGATTGTTTGGCACATTAGAGAAAAATACCATAAACATATTCCCTGACTTATTACTTTGATTATTTTATTCCCTAAAAAGCACCCAAATACTTAGTCCTCAGTTTAGTAATTTCTTTAATAATTTTAAAAAGCATTTATAAAAAATAAAACAACTAAACCAATCACAAATGACAAATAAGCCTTTCTGACACCCTATCTGTAAACCAGAAGGGGATAAGGGGAAAAAAAATTCCTTGTTTCTAAACCACAGATTATTATGTAGATATTTTGTTTGTTGTTTGTTTTATAAAAAGCCTGATGGATGAAAATTTTGTGTGCCACCTTTGTGTAGAGAAAGAGAATTAAAGCTCACAATAAGTGCCTCTCTCAATATTTCTGCCCACAGTCAAGTTAAGAAAACAGTTTTGAGGCAGTAAAAGTTGCGGCACAGTTGCCCTTTGCTGTTGTGCTTCATGCCAGAAATCTTGAGAGAACGGGGTAATCTTTGGTCCAATATCAGTTATACCCAAAGGAAGGAGGGAGCCCAAATCAGGGGCTGGAATACAAACACAGACCTCTGCTGTGCACTGTCCCTTCACAGTGCCCAGCTCCCAGGTGCTCCCTGAGGCTCAAGATGAGCTGACACAGAGGAGCATCAGCTCCAAGAGAACAAGGACACACAGAGGTGGTGTCCACCAAAGGGATTTTCCTCACTTGCTGAAATTTCCTACTAGGTTTTGGGAACATTTTCTCTCACCAAACAGCCCACTGGGGACATGCACAGAGGCTTCTAGGGACTGTCACCTGCCCTTTAGCCAAGGGCACCTCTGAGCAGGAGTGGCCAAGTGCACTTTTCCTGCAGGTTGTATTCACCAGGGACTGACCCCAAACCTTCAGAGCTGCCAACCAAAAACTAATTTGCCATATATGCTGGGTTTGGCTGGGGTAGAGTTAATTTTTTCCATTGCAGCTGGTATGGGGCTGTGTTTTGGATTTGTGCTGGAAATGGCATTGATAATTTAGAAATGTTTCAGTTATTGCTGAGCAGTGATTACGCAGAGCCAAGGCCTTTTCTGCTCCACACCCCACCAGCGAGGGGAATGGGGGTGCACAGGAAGCTGGGAGGGGACACAGCCAGGACAGCTGATCCCAGCTGATCCAAGGAATATTCCATTCCATGGGGCATCATGACCAGCATATGAAGCTGGGAGAAGAAGGAGCAAGGGAAGGACATTTGTGGTTATGGTATTTGTCTTCCCAAGTCACTGTTACTTGTCATGGAGCCCTGCTGTCCAAATGCTGCCTGGAAAGAAACCAAAACCCTCAGTACTTCTGATAAGAAGTAGTTTGTTAGGAAAAATGCCCAAATATTTGTCTCATTTATATTGATTTCTTCATTTACATTTATTTCCACTTCTCTGGTATTCTGAAGGGGAAGAGTAGAATGAGATTTATTATTCTACATATGATATATTGGAGCCAAATGGTGGCCAGCTTCCTATTGAGTCAATGAATAGATATTTTCATATTTCCAATAATATCAGGGTTTTTTTAAAAAAAAAATTAATTGCATCCATTTATTTATTAAAACTCTGTATTTTTCTCTTATACTGTAAATGACATCATTACATGTCTAACTAACATGCTAAAATTGGGCAATGTATAATAAAAAGCATTGTACAGTCCTACCATCCAAAGTTAAATTAAACATAGTCCTCAAATCTGGTTATTTTTTGTAAAATATTGTGACCTTCCATTTAACAGTGGTGCCAAAACAGTTGTTCTGTGTTGTGTAAGAAATATTACTACATGTCTCCATGTAACTCAGTGCACACCACTCTAAATATTTGATACAGTATTTTACAATTTAGGGTTTAACATTAGTTTTAAATGCCCTAAACTAATAAGTGAACCTTTAAAACTCACAAAACAAAACAGTTACCCAAGTGGAAAACATCTTAAAAGCTTTCTGAAGTTGGGAATAAAGCTTTAATAATACAACTGTTCTGACACGATGGATGTACTTACTGTAACACCTATGGGCTTACACTATTACTGCTCTCTTGAAAAATTCCCTAAGTGGAAATACATAATTTAGGACACCATGGTCTCTCAAAATATACCTTCTTAAAAGTTTGTCAGTGTCTATCAGTTCTAGCTAAGTTTTTAGTGGGAAACATCTCTGTCTGTGTTTAACAAAACCAATGTAATTGGATTTAAAAGGGTCATTAAATAGTCCATATAGCTACACTAAAGACAAAGATTAGTGTCTGGAAAATTCTGTCACTGACTTCTACACACCAGTGTCATCAACTAAATAAAGCAAGAGATGTGGCGGGGAGGGCTGAACAATTTCCTAATAAATTTGAGTCTCTTCTGTTCATGTGTTACCTTCATTAATGCATCATAAAAGTTTGCTTGAAGAAAGCTTTGATTAGGAACATAGCAAAGAAAAATATGTTCAGGCAGAGAATTTTGTCAAAGTAAAACAAGATTTAATTCAGATACATGTTGTTTAGCTGTAAGAGGAGCTAATCCACAAGAAAAAAAACCAAATTCTGCATTCAGGAAAAATACAAGTCATCAAATGGCCTGCATGCTGAATCCAAGAGCAAATTAATTCTTTGCTGTGAACAGCCTGCCCAGTTACAGTAAAAAGAATCTGAAGCTGCTTTATGCAAGCAGAAATCTTCCTTGTGAATATCATGAATCCATGTTCACTGGCAGCAAAAAATTTTCCTGGTTACTTCAGTCAGCTTTGACTTAGGTTGTAAACAAGAATTGCCATGGTAGAGCATATTTTTTCAAAGTTGCATGACACCCTTCTGTGACATTACCTCTAATGTTTCAACCTTTACCAAGGAAAAGGTAAAACCATATCTGAAAATCTATCTACATAAGATGTAGATAGATATGAAATAATATTCTTTTCTTTCAACTACTGCTTCTTACTGCTCTGTTTTTCACCAACAAAAAGGATATTTTCAGAAAAGTTTATAAAAATAAATATATAAGTGATTTTCTATGTAATATAAATCCCTGTGCTCCCCTACAGAACACTCTTCTACCTATTCCCATTTAATCTTGCATGGTAATGAACAAAGTAGTTTCTTTTTGTTTTAACATGAAAGGGAAAATAATCATTCTTCTATTTTGCACATTTATTCAGCCCTTCTGCATTTCTGTCTCTAGTGTCCCTAAAATGGAAACTGTGAAGATATATTTCTTACTGTTTTAGTCCTGACACATTTTGATATGGTTGCAGTATTATATTGTTTTGTTGTTCTATGTGTAGAAATGGAAATTCAAGTCCACTCTAAAAGCAGCAGGAGAGGGAAAATACTTTACATGAGCAAGTCATAAAAAAGTGTTTGTCCTGGTTAAAATAAAACTTTTTCCATGACCACGTATTTCTTTTTTCAACAGACTGTGGCCCAAATAAAGAACAAGCAGCAAGACCCAGAACATAAGAGTTTTAGGCATGAGTATTCCTTTTGCTTCCCTTGCAATGTGAAGGTGCCTTAATTTGAAAGAAAACAACCTCCCAAGTGCCTCTTAGTCCTTAAAGAAAAATTTCATTCTGCAAAGCTTGTTACACACAATCTACACCACACCACAGGTGAGGCTTGCCAGGCTCTGCCAGGCATTAGGAAACAACAGGCTGTGCCTCCTGCTAAAACAGAGGGTGACCACTCCTGTCCTTTGTGTTACAAAGCCTGGAGCCTGCAGGCACCTGCATTTTCACAGGAGCTGTTCCTAATTACTCATTATTAATAAACGTCTTTTGGGAACCTAGGATCAAAGACTGGACCAAACACTGTTCTCACAGGTGACAGACTGCAGGGCCCACTCCAGCCCTTGTGCCTCAAAGCAGCTGTGGGACGAGGGATGTTCACTTTGGGCCAGAAGCACAAAGGCTGGCGAGTCACCAGGGTTTGCCGTTGCCTCCTTCTACCTTTCCCCTTTTCAGCCAGCCCTCGTTAGGCAGTCTGTGGATTACGAGGGATCCTGAGCTGACTGAAATGCAGCAAGCAGTTGCTTTTTAGCTGCTTTTAGGAGAGAGGGAGACCATTTCTGCTTTACTGTCAGAAGTATCCTTGTGAAACCTTTTTCCTCTTTCCTTTCCTTCCTTTCAGAAGCATCTCCAAACACCATCCACCACACGGAGTGGTAGGTACCACCTTGTGTTGGTCTGTGCTGGTGTAGTGCACTTGATCCATGGTCACTGTCAGAACAGCTCAGGATGGTGAGAAAGGGGAGTCTGTGCCAGAGCCTCTCCCTGCATCCTTTCCCCCGGGGAAGAGAAGCAAGCCCAAGGAGAAGGCACTTGGGCTCTCAGCAGTAATTCTAGGACCATTTCAGGCCTGGGAAGGAGGACCTCCCTTGTGCAGGACAGATTGTGGAAGCATGCTTGTCTTAAACGAACAAGTTGGATTCCCAGAGATGTTAACACACATGCAGCCTGGTTAAACCACACTCTTAAATCTTGTCAGTCTTTCTTCACCATCTGTGACAAGGTTTTTCTCTTTGAAACTATTAAGCTGACCTTTTGTGCTTACATGCATTTCCTCTGTTGAGTTTTCAGACTCATCATCCTACCACATCACTGCCTTCCTGAGGAGGACTGTGGTATATAAATAGCCAAGCTCCAAAGAAGGTCCTTCTGATCTATTTGACAATTTGTCTTCTTTGATTGTATGAGGAGACAATAACTTGTAAATTTTCTCCTCAGAACTTAACAGAGTTGAAGGTACTGAGCTATGTTCTTTAATGATTTCTAAAGGTCTGATTTAAAGACTAGAATAACTGCAAAGTTTGGAAACATCTGGTACTAATCTAATTCCTACTCCAATCTAAAAATACTGATTAAACACTGTAGTAACAGGTGGTGCAAACACTAGTAAGTCAGTTTTAGTAAGAGAGGTCAACACCTTCATCTCGTCGTTTTTTTTTTCATAAGTACCAATAAATTCCTCTCAACAGGTGTGTCTAGGATGTGTAATCACATTGTTCTCAAACAAAGGTCTAGCAGCTCTAAGTTAAAGATCTCTTTTAAAAGAAAAGGAAAAAGCTTCCAATGCTTGAAATGTCATCCCTGACTTCCTCCATTATTCTCTTTTCATGTATATTTTTCACGTCATGACTGTTTATGGGTATCAGACTGGAATACTACACACTGCTTAGTACCTCACCAGGAAAAAAAGAATTTTCTGGATTTACTGCTGATTCTTGTCCAGCATGTTTTAAACCTGTCTTAACTAGCACAAAAAGTCAACTCCTTCTTGCATTCAATGGGTGCCTATCCCTGTTCCTACAAGAAGGCTTTATTTAATTGCTGGTGGTTCTCATAAGTACATCAGTCTTTCCGCTGATTAAATGAATACTCAGTAAGGGGGAATATGTAGTCATGGGTTTTTTTAATATTCTTTGTTTGGCATTCTTAATGTTCTTTGAAACATTACAGTGCTGAGACAAACGTCTCTTGGCACCTGGACTGAAAATCACACTTCAGAGTTCAGTGGTCTGGTTTGAGCACAACCAGGTGAAAAAGGAAAAAGATGTTTTAAAGAAAAGAAGATCTTCAGGCCGAAAGGTGCCTCACTTCACGAAACGGTTCCTATGTCTTTTATTGTCTCCCCGGGCTTTTTTTTAATGCCTATTACATGGGTGATTTTTACAGAAATCCCAAGGGCTTATTTATTGTGAATATAGATAATAACAAAGCAAAGAATATCAAGGGAATGTTCAATATAACAATCCAAAAAAGAAAACAGTAGTGTCTAAATCAATAAAGAAAACCTTAGTTCTCCACCGTGCTGTGTAGGGGTTGGAAGGTCCAGTACAGCAGCAAATAAGCTAACAGTTATTATTCTGCAGGGACAGGAGTCTGAATAATCCCTTATTCCAGTTGTTTGGCAACACTGAGGTGATTACAGCTGAGAAGGGGTTCTGCAAACAAAACAGGGCACATTTACAGCAAATCATGAGAATACACAGAAAATGTGGGCTCCCTGGAGGGTCTATTGGAAGAGGACAGGCAGCCTGAGCCAGTCACAGCTCTGGAGAGCGGGGGAACCTGCGAGCTGTACTGCAGCAAGGCTGCTCGAGGAGCGGGCAGCCTCTCGCCAGGGAGAGCATGAGACCATGTTCCATGTATTGCAGTGACACACTTCCAGCCACAGCGAGTAAAGAAAGCTTTTCTTGGCATTACAACCCATCAACAGAAGGAGAGAGAGGTTTGCTCTCCTGACTCCCGCCGAGGCTACAATTGTCCCACAGTGCCAAGCAACGCAGTGGCTCTGCACACCTTGGCCTGGGGTCTCTGGCCACCTTCATCTGCATTTTGTCAAGTCCTTTCTGAAAATCTGACTGAAAAAATACCCAGTGAGTTCCTCCACCCCACACTGCTACCTACCTACCCAAACTGATCTCTTCTGCCCCAGACCACAAGGACTGCTGTTAATCAAAGCCTACACCAAGACATCTTCCACTTGATGCCCTAAAATCAGGAGCTTCACCTTAAAAGTTCAAGCTCAAGTTGGATTACTTAGATGAAACTCTGTGTGCTTCAAACCACTTAAAAGGTGATGTTCCAGTCCTAAATGATCTGTCTTGAACTCAAACACCAAAAAAAAGCTGTGTGGAAATTCCTCTGGATTCAGTCCTACATTCTTTTAGCACAGCTGGATGTCTGCTTTCTGACCAGGAAGTCTTTTTAGTTCTAAGAGTCTTTTAATAACTACTTGATATAGAACTACACAGTTCTTTGTTTACTTATTAATTATGAATAATTAGAGAGGATACTCCCGAGAGAGAGCTTTTTCTTTTTTTCTCTCCAAGGTGGATATTTTAAGAACATTCATTTTTATATAAGACTCACTGAGTAATCCTCACCCAATCCATTATAACCCAAGGCTCGGGGGTGTTTTTACGTGCCTATGTGAGGATGTTTAGAAAGACAACATAAAGCAAAATACAAGACCAAAAAATATAAGGTTTAAAAAAAGTTTGATTGGCATTACTTTTTCCTAATTCATATATACTGCTTCTAGCCTCAAGAAAACAGAGAGCTTTTGCTTCATTTTAATTACATGGACTTTAGAAAGCTATTACTAAAACAGGACCTTTATGGTTTTTTCAGTTATATTGATATAATGGTGTTAACATTGATTTAGCTTACTTCCTTGAGTTTATGTTACAAAAGATTTGCTTCCTCATCGACACTTCCTTACAAGAAAGGAAAGAAAATAAAACCAAAGTCCCACACAATTCTATATAGAACTCAGACATTGCAACAAGGAGGGTTTTTTTCCTATCGTATGGCCAGAGGGAAAGGGAGAAAAGAGAGCGAGAAAAAGTATTAACACGGGGAATTAAAAACCACTTAATTAATAGGAAAAGAAATTCTTTTCTGGATACTCATCAGTAATTTTTCAGCAGCAATACAGCAAATTAGTAGTAAAAATATTTACAAGGAAACGTCTTTATTCTTTAAAATATGTGGTCAGCCAGGCTATGGAAGCTGTCAGCATGACTAATGGGATGGCACAATGTAATACACAATGTAATAGCAGAAGGAAAGACATCACTCTTCCGCTTTGAAAACCTGATGATCTGCAAGATCAGTGTCTTGTCTGCAAGACTGCTAAATGAGTCTTCTAACAAAGACACTTATAAGTATTTTGTTAAGAGTCAAAATAAAAATTACTTTTTGTTGTGAAAACCAAATGCACTTGAAACCACTCGTATTTTCACACAGTAAAGTTTAGAAAAGTTGTGGCGGATGCCTCACTGACTATAGAACAAGCAGTTCAATGTCACAAATCAGAAAGACACACCACCAGCATTGTACCTTTGCCATAAATGGGTCCATTTAGACCAATATTTCCATCTTGTTAATTATGCAGAACCAGTTTTCTGATAGACTTGCTCAAAGTGGGGTTGCCAAAGGTATATTTCAGAATACTTTATTTGAGGAACTGATTAAATTACCCTACTCCATGCTGCATTGCACTGCAGGTGCCAGAAATTTTTATGTCTCTAAGAAGGAATTTAGACAAAATTAAATCAAGAAAAATTAATAAAATATTATTAAAGACAAAGATAAAACTTCTAGCTCAGCAAATCTCTGAAGACTATGGGGGAAAAATATGTATTTTTCATGGTATTCCACTTTAGAAGAATCTTTTAGGCATTTGTGTATTTGTTTTCAGAAAGAAGAAGGTTTATTTATAAATGAAGTAGGACCTGAAGCACTTACCCACTGATATTAATTATTATTGTTATTTAATATTTAAATTCAATCTGATAGGTAATTGCACATGTCACTATATTGCTCAACAAATATCTGAAAGCCAAGTGCCTTTTGTGAGACTTTAAAGGTATAAGAGAAGCCAAATAAATTTGTTTTTAAAGGTAAATGTATAAATCCAAAGACAGGGTAAAGCCCCTACCTCTACCTAACCGAACAGTTGATGGCCAAGAGAGCTGCAAAATCCCTCAGGGAGGGATTCAACTCATTTTACTTTAATGGTCTAATTACTTAGGCATTTAACCTCAAACAGTTAAACAGAGCCTAGAAACCTAGGCTCTCTCTATGGTCAGTGCAGGGAGCCTGGCAACCTTGGAAGGAGCTTGTATGGAAAGGAAGCAGAAAGATCCCTGCTGCAGGTACCTGATCCCCTGGGTGCTTAAATGATCCCAGAATGGACAAGAATTCAGCAAACAGACCCTGCCCATTGTGGCTCCTTTCACATTCAGCTTCTGACCTGCTGAGGGGAGGGCTGCCTGCAGGTACTGCTGCAGGATCTGACCCCACTCCTAATGACAGCCTGGGAGTCTTTAAGCACTGGGTGAGACTGACAGCGAGGCAGAGTCCATGCCTGAGTGGCTGCAGCTCCCAAATGCAAAAAGGAAATCTGAGCCATTATTCCTTATGGGAGTGATACACAGCCTCTCACAAACTGAAAAGCCACTGCACATTTCTAATGCAGTCTCAAAAGTAGATCATTATGTATATCATTTGGTATAAACATAGTCATCAGGGGAATTTGGAATCGGTTTATACCAACATTTTAATAAGTTTCATAAGAAAGTGGTTCATCAAATAAAAATAATGAATGATGGAATTAAAGAACCACTGAAAATTGCTAATGTGTTTAATCATCTCAACATCTATATTTATATATGACAAATTTGGATGATATAGTGGGTGTAATTCCATTTCAAGTCTCCAAGCAGAGATTGCATTCCAAGATACTCAACAAAAGAAAAGCCAGAGCTTGCCTGTAAGCTCTGAAATTAGGACCCTGTGACCAGTTGTGAGAGGATACTTGGAAGTCTCCCTGACATCCAGATATTCAGTTAATCAACAAAAGTCATGTATGAGCCAAAGGAAAAATAACAAGACCAGGGCTACATAGAAAATAGAGAATGTACAAAAAAAGCTGTGAAGTTTAATAAACCTTAACATTTTGCTGTGACCTAGAACCACAACTGCATGTCCTGCCCATGCTGGTCACTTAGCTGTGCTCACAGGTGCCAAACCCAGCAGCTCACACAAAGGGCTGAGGCAATGCAGTTAACTCAGTCTGTGCTGTACTCCTGAAAACCCCTGATCAGCTGCTTCGCACTGCTGAGGGCTTCTAAGGACAAAAGATCATAATTTCTGACCTTTGTGTTTACCACTTCATTATAATTATCTGTTCTTTTGTTTTCACTCACAATACCTCACCTCTCCATCTTAAGCAGGACTACAGTACCTTGGAAAAAAACCCCAGTGATGCCAGGAAAAGCACACGGAAGGTGCAGCTGCCAGGAGCAGAGTTCCCTGGCTGGGAACATCACCTTGCTCACTGGCATTAGCCCTGACTCTGCGTCCCCAAATCTGTGTGATGGTGTGACTCACACCACTTCCCTCCAAACCACTTGCCCAAATGCAGCTGTTGTATTTTTTCAGACAGAAACACAGCTGAAGACACAAAAGCCCAGCTAGACTGCTATGACCCTGGTTTGGCAACCACGAGCAAAAATGTCCAATAGGAAAGGATCTCTAGAAGTAAAAAGATGATATCTCTAAAGAAATATGGCCTTTCTGGGGGACTCTACCCTAAGGCCTCCACCCCCTTTTTCAGGTGATGATACTCTCCTGCCCTCCCCCACCAGCAGGTTAACTTCTCCTTGTAGTCAGGAGCTCACTCTGACTCCCTGCAGAAGGAAAGAGGCTTCAGAAACTCCAACAAAACCTTTTCCTGCTCTGCCTGAAAGAACTGTCTGAGGTGAGCAAAAGTAAAACAAACTGCAAGGTTTCTGCAAACAGAAACCTTGAGCAGAGAACCTGGACCTGTCAAAGGCAACGAGGCTGTGTGATGGCCCTATTTATAACTGGCCATATGGCAATTGATTTCCTGTTGCTCACACAGGACAGCTCTCTGACTCCAGCCTCTGTGCTTCCCACTTTGCTCTTCTGCCAGGTTTATTTATACTTTTCCCCAGCTCTGAAGGCAAATCAAGTTAATTGGCTATTACATGAGATTAAACAAAATAACTAAAAGAATAAAGAAAGTGAGAATATAATGCTCTGATTGCTCTCCGTGGGAGCTGGGGAACAACGGGATAGTTATTCCTGCACAAAGCAAGGAGCTGCTCTACATTTTCTGCTGTGTGCAGGGCTGAACAACGGGGCAGGTTTATACCTGTGTTACTATTCAAATACCCATTCTTAGCCAAAGTTCCACATAACTTTCCATTAAAACTGACATCTCAATTTGAGATGCACTTAGCACCCCAAATCTAAAGAATCATCTTAAAAGCCTGCCAATTTTGCAACTCCATGATGAAAGAAATAACAAATTAAATTATTTTTTTTATTGAACACTGTACAATATTAGTCCATTTGGAATAGAGATAGGGAACTAAAGAGCCAAAAAGGCCTTTCCAGTCAATGAGCTAAGATGAAGAGATGCCTGGGGGAAAGAGACAAATTTGGAGTGTAGGAAATGAAAAACAATTAGAAGAATTAAAATAATTGTATTTTCCATGAGGGGAAAATAGAGATATGGGATAAATTACTAAGATGGGTTTCTAGAACAAACAGTGCAGCATTCAAAATGGTAATAATGGGGTTTCAAGTAGAGCTATGAGAAAACCTGCTTAGTGAGCATAAGCCCACCTTAAAAAAATTTCTAATCACAAATTTGGTGAACCTAGGGAGAGGTTAATTAAGGCTAGCAGAAACAAAGAGGGCAAGGGCAAGGCCTACTGCAGCAGTTCCCTCCGCCCTCTCAAATTTCCAGCAACTGGAAACAAAAGACTGCAGGGAGGCAGGTAATGACTGCTGAAGAGGGGAAACCAATGTTAGCGTGTTCCCTTGTCCTACGCTTAACCCAGCTCCCAAGAAGACTGAGTGAAGCAATCTGCACAGGGCAGCTGTGGATGCAAGCATTTTTATGAGCTACAATTCCTTCCAAAACGTGGTGTTGATTTGCTAATTAGGGAGAAGATAAACATTTCTGACAGATGAAATATATTGTTATCTTGTTAATTGAGTTGCACAGAATCTATTGGATGAAGTAGTATATTCTGTCTTCCTCTCTAGGGTTGGAGTTCAATCTTTTCAGTTTTTTGCTTCCCTAAATACTAATAATGAGCTGAGAAACAAAGAACAACCTCCTACAGTGTTGGTGGGGTCCTAGTGCTTAAACTGGTTTCCTTCAAAACTCCGATCCATTTACTTGTAGATCAAAAGTATGTGCTACTTGTGTGTTTCACCATCTGCAATTAAAAAATAAATAAATAAGCCCTTGAAGGGACTGGGGGAAAAGAGTTCCAGAGAATGATCCATCACTGTCTAATGCAGGTTGCCGTCTTCAAAAGTACTCAGTCTTGCCTGTTTTTAAAAGATGGGCTGTTGTACTACTGAACAGAGTAGACCTCAACCAATTCGTTCCCTACCAGGATACTAGTCAGAATAATATGAAATATTATGTACAGCAGTACTTGCAGAAATAGATGAGACTCTGTCTTGAAGACAAACTAGCCCAAATCCCCTCAACTTTGCCAAGACTAAATTCTTTCAGCTAACAGTAGCTGTGGCTGAGCTACCAGTATCAAAACACACTGATGTCCCACCTGAAGCCCACATGAGCCAGTGCAGGAGCCCAGTCCCACCAGTGCTTTCGAAGGGGCTGCTTTGGACTGTGGCTGCAGATGCCAGGGGAGAGGGGAGCACCAGTCCCACCAGCTTTGCCATCTGCACAGGCTGCCAGCAGCTCTCATAAGGCATCATCCTTATGTTTCATTCTCATATTTACGTTACTGCAGATTTCTTTATCACTTGTTAGTCTTTCACTGTGAACCCATTATTATCATAATTAAGAGAAAGATCAGAAGACTTAATTAGTTGAGTCACCATTGCCAGCTTTGTGGCTGCAGTTTATTAACCAGGTTATGATGGCAAGATCAGCACCCATTTCAAAAGTTGTATTTGTAAAGTCCAAAATCAGAAAACAGACACAGCAAGGGAATCATATATCACTTATTAATACTTCAAGATTTTAATGTCACTTTTAAAGTTTTGGGAGACTGGGTTTATTTTCCTCCTACTTATTTAGAAAAAAAACCCCAGGATAAAGTGTCTTGATCCACAGTAGCAAAGCAGAAGTTGAAAACAGAAGGCTCTGTTGTCCTATTTCAGTGTTAAGATTAATTGCATTTTCATAAAAATTTTTATGCTCCGTTCACCTTATGTCCCTTTGCCTTACTGCCTCTTCCTGAGAGTTTTAATAAATGACTCATCCTTACTAATTCAGCTCTGCCACCTTTCTTTTGGTACATAATATTTCAGTACTTAATGCAGTATAATAGTCTCCACTAGCCAATTTGATTAGTCATAGCCTCATCTTTGCTTACCATGCTATTTTACATTTTTTTTAGTCATCTGGAATGTATTCCCTGCTCTGGTTCATGCTGTGTTGCTTTGTGTTAGAAATCCTAAACACAACATACTTTATTTGTGAAGTGCTGGAATGGCCTACTGTTAACCCAATGCTGCAAGCACCAAGCTTTACACTTTATTTGAACTTTGCTAACAACTTTAAAGCAGCTGCTCCGACTCCCTGAGCCATTGCTCTGGTCAGGTACATCCCCAGGAGTGCAGACCCACTGCAGCAGCTCACACAGGACCACAGCAAAAGAACTTCACTGTTCTGTAAGTCTCTGGATCTTCACTGCCCCATCACCTTCAGACTGAGGCCTACTGCTCCCTCCAACCTCCCCATTTATTTCAGAAAAAGTGCTCCTTAGGATTCCCCTCCCCCCTGAGCACTCCATACCTGTTTCAGCTCACCTGTGGGTTCTTAATGATGAAGTTGTGTCATTGTAAGAGAAGTCTCAGGTTTTTTGGAGGCTGCCTTGAAATTTTCATTAAAAGGTTAAATGGTTATTCTTCCTAGCCACTACTGAAGATGTAAATGAAGGGGAAAACACAATATTGATGTCTGCAGTACAATACTACTCCCTTTCACCCCTCAAAAAAAACCATCTAAAAATGTTGCGCTGTATAAAGAAAAAACCACATACCATTTATCTACAGCCATTCTGTGTTTCAAGGTTTCTGAAAAAAGGCTGCAAGCCTGGAAAGATCTCATTACACTTGTCAGGTGGCCAAGTGTCACCTCCCAAAGATAGTTTCACCTGTTTTAATTGCTTGTTAGTTAAGTCAACCTGCCTTCAGCTGAAAGATTTTTGTTGTAATTAAGATAGGCATGGTTACTTAATGCCAAAAAAATGTATCTTATCAGCCTACCACTTTCATTTGCAGAATGTGCTATCTCCTCAGTTGTAATAGACCAGAGAGGTTTTATAATAATTAACCTAAAAAGGCTATTCATAGAAAAGGGCCCAGCTGTGATCTGATTAAAGTAGTCTAAAATCCTTGGGCCAAATTAAAACATCTTGTGAAGTATCAATTGACTTAGCACACTTTTTATATTTCTCCCTACTCTCCACTGTTTTTTGTACTCCAACATGCCACTTTTTAAATGAATTTTATCTTGTTTTTCCCCTGCAAAAAGAGAAAATATCATTGAATACTACATATACATACTAAAGCACTAAATATAGACTTTCGGAAAATGTCTGTGAACTAACTGTAATTTTTGTATAGCCACTATTAAGTGAGTGCAGACTACAAATCTTGGCACATCCAATTCTAAGTTGACTTTCACATTCACGAATAAAATTGAGGGGGTTGTATTTGTCATTCAGATGAAGCTTGGCCCCAAAGAAGTAGAGAATAAGGATTAAATCTTGATCTCACTGAAGTTAATGGCAAGGCTCTTCTTCATTTCAGTTGGTCCAGGATTTCACCCTAGGTCATGTGGCAGAATTTTAGCCTCTGTTTGAGGAGAAAATGAATTAACTGTCACATGCCAGACAGATGAACATAAAGCAAATTAATCTGTGACCAGAAAACAAGCCACAGGGAACATCACCATGGCACACAGCTCCATACATCACGAGCCCTTCTGTTCAGCGTGAAGGCTCTGAAGGTGCCTCTTTCTCTCTCTGGTTCCATCATCTGGAAGCCTCCTTTGAACCAGCTTCAGGAGGCATCTCTACTGCCCGCTCCTTTTCCATGAAGGAAGTCTGACTGCAACACCTCCCTGATTCTTGATTAATTAGCAGGCTATTCTGCATATTCACAATATGTATTACATATAGAATTGGGCTCTGGCACTGGTTCAACCCAAAGTGTAGGAAGCTGAGTGAAAAATTCTCAACAGTGATAAAAACAGTTAGGGTAATGGAGCTTTTCAAGAAAGAAAACCATTTTCACTTAATATTTTTCTTCAAAACAGATGGATATTTTGAATGTGACTAAATAGTAGAATGGGTTGAAAAATGAGTGTATCTTACTAAGAAACTTTAAAAAGCTTTGCAGTATTCAAATTTTAAAATATTAAGTCCAAAACTTGTCAATCCACCTTGGATGACACTGTAAAATGTTTTCAAAGAGCTAACTCACATTTCTCAGAAGTCTGCCCTGGAATACTATAAATCAGAAACTACTTGCAATACTGTTAACAAAGAAGAAAACCACACTAAACCTGCATGCCACTCTGTAAGGCAATAAACTTCTAAGAGTAGGGCAAATGCCCCAGAATGAGACAACTGGCCATAAAGTATCAGTGGAATCTATTAATGAGCAGCATGTGGCAAGGCTGTGGAGCAGGCAGTGTTCCACAAGGCTTCATTTTGCTTGGTTTTCACCTGTCTTTTTACTCTTTCCTCTCCATGTGCATCAAAACGTGTCTATACTAAGCATTATTTAAATAGATCAAGTTCTGTTTTCTCTCTGTTGGCCTTAACATTCCTGCAAGCTAAGGAAAATAAATGTGGAACCTGGGAGATTATTATGCCAACTCCCACAGTCCATTAAATTCTCTCAGGAAAACACGAAGTGTGATAAGACAAACGGACTGAGGAAAATGGTCTAGCCCCAGAAAGTGACTGAGAGTAAGTGGCATAGCAAACAGGGAGCTGCAAATCCTGTCAGGGTTTATGGAACAGCCCAGCCCACGCAGGAGCGGGCACAGGGTGCAGCCCTCGTTGCGGATCCTCCCCGTTCCAGCCCCTGTACACTGCTCAGGCAGGGAGAGAAGGCAAGAGGGGCTTTGGATCAGCAGAAACCTGCCTTGTTCACTCCTTGGCCTGCGCTGTTCGGCAGGGACTGTGGAGCAGGCTGGGAACAGGACCCAGCTCTATCCCTTCATCCTGTCTGAGACCTCCCCACCTCTGGAAGATCCTCCACTGAGCAGCTGTAACAGACACCAGCTCCTTTGCACCTCACAGGCAACACAAAGGGGATCAAAAGCGGAGCAGGAAATCTGGCTGTAGGGATCTTGTTTACACTTATCATGCCTTTATCTTTCTGCCTTTTAAAAAATTTTTTTTCTTTAACAATGACAGGATTTTTAGAACTGGAGACACATCCAAATAATGTCAAAAAAGGAAAGATTTTGGTTACTGTTAGTTATCTGGCACTATCTATTTAGAAATGTCTGAACAAATAACTCCAATGTCAGATGTTCTAGTTCTGGCAGAGAAAAGAAATACGATTAGATCTGGCTGCCCAGATGTCCCAACACTGAGAATAATATTTTTAAGCACGAACTCATGTACTGCTGCTGTCAAGTACTTCAATAGACTTATTTTGTTCTCATGGGCTATAAATTGTCGTAAAATTGAACCAGATTAATGGTTCTAACTGGCCTTTCTTCTGTCAAACATTATTTCAATAGAAAACAAGGGTCTTTATGTGTACAGACTCGAGTTCTTCTTCCCTTGGTAATGTGCAGGTCCTTGTCATTGTACCCTTGCTGAACTTTCCAGAAATAAGAGCTTCTAGTTGCTATTTCTTTCCACTTATTTGGTGGCACATTTCCTATTGCCATATGGTGTTTTCTACTTAGGTTTATATAAACATAGTTTATATATAAATATACAATCCTATACATTTCTTCGCATTGCCATTTTCATTTATTTTCATCTGCTTTCATTTCTTTTCATTTCTAGGATCACTGAGAGGACAACAATTCCTATCATGCAGTTATGTCTATTTTTCAGTTATTTTTGTGCTGGTAGTTTGTTGCACCCAAAGCTGTGTGCACTGATTATGTTGGTGTTGCTGTGTTTATGAAATTCTCACTTTTATTTACAATAGAAAATGCTTGAACATCAGTGCCAAAGTACATCATTTCCTTTCTTCTGATTTAAAGAAGATAGCTTTATTTGAGAAAGCACTTGAGGATACCTGTTTTTCTGAATGGTTACCTATACTTTTTATTCATTAAAAGCAGAGACAAGTTCAAGACACAGGAATGGTGTGTCTCATTTTTTGCCTAAATCTTGTGCTATTTAAACCTATTTAGAGATTCAGTTTTATACACCCATCAGAAGTGAACATCAAGAAAGCAGTTTTGACAGTAGGTGAGTGAAAGACTCCAGTAGAAAGTTCTAACCAGATTGCCTTTCCCTGAATTGAATACGCAAAAGGCTGCTTTTGCTCTCTTTAAAATTGTTCACAGGGGTCTCATTATTTGCACAGAGATTTATATAATTGCACCCACTCACATGATTTCAAAAGCTGCATGTATAAAAAAAGAAGAAAATAAATATTTTAATATTTTATTTCTTCTTAATGTCTAGCAAGAAAGTTCAATTACAGCCTCTCTACTTATAAAAATCATACAAAGGTTTCAAGTCTCAGCATGTTCCAGCAGTAAAGTGCAAACAATCTTGTGGTTACAAAGGCTACTTTGCTGAACCTCATTCCTTCTTCTTTCTCTCCCACCAGCTGAATAAATGAGAGACATATTTAGCAGCTTCAGAAGAAACTATTTTCTCATGCTCCCACTAACAAATCAGGGCAAGAAATGACAGTAAGTCACGGGATAGGAGCAAAGGATGCAGAGAAAGAAGTAAATTAGAATTGATAAGGGAGGATGAGATAAAGACAGGAAAAAACCCAAGCCCAAACACAAAATTCTGACAGCAGATGAAAATGAAGCAGCATACATGGAGGAAACAAGATGGTAGAGCATAACAAAATGAATACATTACAATCTCTTTAAATCAGATTGTTTTCATTCATAATCATATTAGAAGAACAGAAATTATTGGCAATAATTTATTATTCTTTTTAATTGGCTTTTTTTCCTATTATTTCAGATTGTTTATCCAGCACATGGTGACACAGTATAGACAGAAACCTTCAAAATAAAAGAGAGAGCCACAGTACTCTAACCCAGGCACTGACTTGGTTAGGAAAACTCATTTGTCATGAAGAAAAGCTTCTAAAATCTCACACTGAGCACAGTATTTCTTCTCATGTTTTGGTTCAGGTTCACATCTAAGCAAGATAAAATCTCTGCAGACCCCCTTGCAGAGGGAGTCTGTGCCAGTGGCACCTGCAGAATCAGGAGGGCGACCGGGACCTCCTCACCCAGCAAAGCCCTCACCGAGCCCTGCGGCAACGGCTCCGATGAGGGCAGATGCTGGAAGTCACTACTCAGCTTCCTAGCAAACGGTTTTACACTTTGCAAGATACAAAGTTAGTCAAAACGAAGAGTACCCCACGAGAGCCCCCAGCAAGTGCTCTCCAGATGGAGGCCACTGTTCCCTGGGTGGCCTGAGGAGCCTCCCCAGCCCCTCCCCACCGGCACATTGTTTTCTGGTGCTTGCTCTTTCTGCTCTTTCATTAGAATGACTACAGATTCTCCCCAAAACGGTGCTGTTATATAGAGAGAGATCTCATCCAAAAATGATACAATTCAGGTTTGATTTCTATGACCTTTACCACAGGCGACAAACTTCAGACAGAAGACAGGGAGAGGTAGACTGTCCTAATTGCTCCACATACCCACAATTAATCTATAGCCTCACTACCTGGTTTCAATTTGTGGCAGAAGCTGCCTCACCACATCAAAGATAGTGATTCACCTCTCCACTAATCAAAATTTGAAGAGCTACTACCAATAGTAATTAGAGAGCTAAGGCCAGCCATCATGCAATTCAGCATTAATTAAACAATATTAGAACGGTTTTCATTCAGCTCACAGAGCGCGCCAGAAATAGGCAGAATAGGCATTAGATAGCAGATAGATTTTATCTGCTTTCCCAGAAATCTTTTGCTCCTTGTGATTAAGGCCCTCAGTTCCCCAGTAACCATGAAATTCAACTTCCTTGTATTGCTATAAGAGGAAGAACAGTGAATATTCATAGTCACTTGGATGGTTTCCCCTTTTAATAATTATTAAGAAAAAGGAATAGTCCACTTTTTTGCATTTCAGCAAAGGTACTTAAAGAAAAGGTGACATAACAGACAATATATCTAGATATTATAAATCAGTGTCCATCTATTCAGTCATTTTGAAATTAAGGAAGGAAACTTCTAAAAAGCAGATGTACAAGTACTGCTCTTCAGTGATGTTTTCCACTCTCTAGAATTTAAATAGGGTCATATTTTGACCTTGGCCTGTCTGTACCTGGAAAAAACAGGGGTAAACTGGGGTCCAATAGTTCTTCATATTCTTGTGAAATAGCCTTGAGTAAAAGAAAGACCTAATCCTCAGCTTTAATAAACTGACCAAAGTTTACCATGGGACACAGCACCTTAAATTCTGGGTCTGGGATAAGGCTAAAATTTAAAAAGCGTATAAAAAGCATATAAAAAGAGGTAATAAAATTTTGATGGTGGACAAAACTCCAGCATACTAAAAATAGGAAAGAACTCAACATGATAAAATAAGCCCTTAGGTAATCTTTGTTTGCAACCAAAAATTAGCATATAATTTGGCAAGAAATAATATTTTAACTCTGTCTACTCAGGACCAAGCCTGAGGCAATGGTAGGTGGTGCTAGACACAAGGCTGGTTTACATGGGAATGCTCATGTATCCACAAAGGCCTAGTTCATGAATGACATACAGGTGAATAGGGTAAGGGATTCAGCTGAGACAAAAGTTGAAAGCAAACCCCACAGGATTTCTGCTTGGAGCATCTTCCTGTGGGCTGGGCCCTGGAGGTGCTGCTGCATGGCTTCCTGGCTGGCTGGACAAGCAGAGTACACCGCCAGGAACCACCTAACTGAGGCAGGATGGTTGCATGATTAACACAGCAGGACAGCAGGACACCAGAGCAGCCACATTTCCAACCCACGTTAAGCTCATTTTGGACCTAAGACTACTTTAATAATGCATTGATTTCATCTGCCAAACATGTAGCTAGAGCTGCAGCTCTGTGAATGAAGAATGTTTAGCTGTGTATGTCCATGTTCCACACAATTTCTTCCTTTTATCAACCTCTCTTGGTACTTCATATGCCTTAAAAATAGTATGAGTGATGTGTGTCAGGGCTCCAGGGCATCTGGGAATGGCACTGGCACTCAAAGGAAGCTTTGCAACAACAGGATAGGGAGGGGACAAAAGGCCATGAAATATGAGCTTCCAAGTCAACCTACATATCATGGTTTGTTTCCTAAGGAAAGAAAAAAACAATTACAGTGCTCAGCTTCAAATCAAAATATTTTATTGGCATGCCACACAGTACAAACACTGTCAATGTGTAGAAAAAGCAGAAACCTTGGGTAACCGTCAGCAATAGATACAACACGTTGTGCATCTGCCCAAGATAACTCTTCACAGTGTGTTTGGGGTTTTATCCCCTGTGTCCATTTGTCATTATTGTCCATTTCTAAGCTGGTGGCAGGTTGCTACATAGCATGATGCTATCCCTGCCGTTTCTTTCCTTTCTCCTAGGGTATGCACAGTTTTTCCTCATCGTTTTTTAATGGAAAGTCTTTTATCATTTCTGGTAATGTAAGCAAATATCTTCCTAACACTGTCTTGTACTATTCATACTGGAACAGTAAGTGCCTTTTATCCAATGTTTTCTTTTCTGTCACGTGGGCTGCACAGCCTTTCTTCTTCCAGTTCTCCTTTACAGAAAATTAGTCTGGAATTAATTAGGATCTACTTCAGTTTTGCATTCTGATGTAATTAATAGTCATAAATAATCTCAGTATTTCTTCAATTGTCTCAGATCAGTACCCCTAGATTTCTTGCATACTGTCCAGAATAGTTAGATATGATAGAAAAGACTGATGCTTATAAGACTTGGGAGAAAGATTCTGTTGGATCCTTTGCTAGAAGCTTACTGGGTTTTTGTTCATTAACTTTGTGAAATACTGACTTGAGCTGCAAGTTCAAGAGTCATAAGCAGCACTAGGATTAGGATCCTAACCCAGCAGTTTTCTTCGTGTCAGCAAGATTACACAACACTCAGCTTCTTCTCTACACAGCACCCAACTTCTTCTCTACACAGCACCCAATGTCTTCTCTACATCCATCACAAAGATGAACCAATGGTATCCACGGTATGAATCAGCAGAATCCATGCCCAAAGGGAGGCATTGTTGATGCCTGGCTAGCAAGGGTACCAGAATGACCATAGAAAAGCAAATGATTACATATGTTTACATTTTTATCTTGCTCACAGTCACTGAGCTATGTCTCATAAACTTCTGAAAGTGCCCTGGGAGAGCAGAAAGCAAGCCAAGGCTATACAGCAAACAAACGTGGGGATGTGATTCTCAGCTCTGCTGGATTATCTGCCCCCATAGAGAGATATATAGACATACATAAACACATTCCCCATGATTTTCAAAAGTGACTGCCTGGTGGACACCTATATTTCTGAGTGCCAAAAGGATCTTGTTTTCTGGGAACCGCTGAGAGCTTTTTTCTCTCTAGTGTGTGTGATTGTAGTGGGCAGGGGCTCTCATCCCCTTCCCCTGTGAGTTCCTCTAATAAAAGTGACTGAATTTTGTGTCCTTTCAGGCGTGATGTGGTGATGAAAGAATGCACATGTTAAAAATTAAAAAATAATGGAAACCATTGCAAAGCTACACTTTAATTTGCTAAACAGACTAAAACCGAAGACTTAAATATAAAGAAACTTTGAAGTGCATGGATCAACATTTGTTACATAAGTAGGTTTTTCAAAATAAGTCATTCTCCGTATAACTATACAGCAGAGCTAACCCCCATTTCACAAGACCCCATATGTTTTTTTTATTCTTTTTGTATGTATGTTTTATTTCTTGCATCAATGACTCATAAGATGCAAGGAATTAATTTGAAGCTTGAAAGCTAAAAGGAGGAGAGGCCGATATGTGTAGTACTGTAGACTCAGATTCTTGTATCTAACTACATAACATATTTTCTTTCCACAGGAGGTAGTTATGACAAATTAGAAGTCTGAAAATTTTCTGATGGTGTAAAGGCTCCAGCTGTCACTAGGGAGATAGTGATCAGATTTCATAGCTGCATGGTCCCATGGCACCACTAAGAGTTCCATATGGTCATCCAAATGTTTCAACTAAACCCACAAAAAAAAATTCCACTATGGCTTTTGCTTCTAGAAAAATAAAATTCTTCTTTGTAGGAATTTTTCATAACATGCCACCAATAAACAAAACTTTCTTGATTTGGTTGTCTGAATAGAAAATAATTGTTAGAGTCGTTTTCTTTGTTCCAGGTTGAAGTGGGTGGAAATAGCAGCACACGTGCCCGACCTCTAACTTTTTAATCTGGCACAACTTACATAACATGAAGCAGGCTGGTAAGTGGACATGCAATGAATAATTAAGGTGTGTATATGTACATGGTGATAAACAGTAATTTCTTCAAACCACTTCTCTTTTGGTATAAAACCACCTCTGTTAAATTGTTAATGCTATTACTGTGGACAGAGACTTTCATTCATGTCAAAGATGTCAGCATAAGCCTCACACAATAACAAATGACAAATGCATAATTTATTGATTCTTAAATGGCTATGTCCTTGGATGTATTTCTTATAACTAATTTGCTTGGAGACACATCTGGCTCCTGAAGATAGCATCTGTTTTAAAGAAGGTCAGTGCTATATTTTAAAGGCAGAAGAACATAATCTTTTATCTGCTGTGCTCCTCTGCTCCTTTAGCCTACAAATTCAGCTCTCTATTCTGTCTACTAATTTTTATATCAAATCAAAAATTAAACAATCTGTTGTTGAGTTTTGAAACAATGATAAACATATAGACAGACACTGTGAAAATGCATGGAGAGAATGTATAGTTTTCAAGTGACTGTGTACTGTGTGAACTGAATTATTTAAAAAAGAAATTAAATTCACTTATGTTAATACTGCTTTTCATTAATACTTCTTTTTTACAAAGTTCAATCAATCTTTTTCAATAAATGGTGCTTGCTTGTCCAGAGCTTGTTTTATTTAGATGTACTGCTTCTGAGTGTGAGTCTAAGATCTTCTTGCATAAAATCTGCACACACAGAATACTGCAATGTTTATTCTGCTATTGGGCCATGAACCATGACTTATCCCCCAATTATTTTTGTACATGTAAAGCCTGATCCCTAACATCTTTGTTTTTTCTCCATGATATTTATGCACATATATATTTCATGTGATTCCAATCAATGTATCTTTGTTATTTCATCAAGTTTCCATTGAATTTTAGCAGTATTTATTTTTACCTACCTCATGGCTGGAACATTAAGATATAAACAAATGCTTAAAATCAGCTTGAAGTTTACATTAAAATAGGGAGACACAAGTACAAACGACTCAGAAACTGCCATTTTAACCCTGTGATGAACAGCTAGGCACCTTTTGCTTTTATATTTCACCTTGCACCATACACAAAATGTTTAATTATTTGAGGATTAATGGAGGTAGTTTATAATTAAGCTGAAGTATGAACTGATGTCATCATCTCAGTATGATGATATACAGTTTTATGCCAAAGCACCTGTTGTTTTGGAAGGAAGCAGCTGATATCATTATCTACCCAGCCAGATAGCCTAGTTTCCTGCTGCTTAAAAAATTATCCTAAGGGTTACCTAAGTTGGGGTAATACAGCATTTACTTTTTCATGCCCAGGATAGGAGAGAATGCATAAAATTACTTTATTCTCAAAGGTAGAGGGGGAATTGGGAGGGGGTAGGGGGAGGGTCATGATGCTAAAACTGTTAATGTTTATTTGTGTGGAATACAAACCTTGCCATTTTTTCCATGCATGAATATACATGCAAAAAGATTTATAACAGGTATGTGAGAAAATGTATGATTGGACTAGAGCCCTTTATGAAGCACAAAGGATAAGATCCTCTGCTTTGCTGGGGACATTTTTCATCCTATGATTGACTCTGACCACTGTACAGCGAAGGTTATCCCCAGCTGGGGATTTCTCCTGTGTAGAGGTACTCAGCTGCCACCCTGTCCTTTGTCCCTGATGCTATGAGAGAAAGAGGTTGCCAGGGCAGTTTGGGAAGGGGAAGCTCTGTTAGGGTGGGCATTTGTCAGCCATGAGGTCAGTGCAGCATCTCATGCCAGTGCTATGAATTGAAGCCCCATGGGTGGAGCACTGAATCCTGGATCCGCTGCCAGCCTCGGGAAGCCCACGACTCCGTCGGGCCGAGCGCTGCTCTGACAGGGCGTGGAATGGAGCCCAGTGTTTTCAGCGTGCCTCCAACCACCAGGCTTTCCTCTGAACCGTGGCATTGTGCCAGAGCTGCTCATTCGGGTTGTCGTCAACCTGCACTCCTATAAGGAGAGCTAAAATGTAATACTAGCAAACACATCTTGAGAATTTTTGGTTTTCTCCTGTCTCCAGATGAGAATCTTTTGCCTTTCTCAGCCACATGATGCCACATCCACCAAATTTTCCTTTTGCAATAATGTCTGGTGTGTATTCTGAGCAGGTGCAATAACATATATTTGCTAGGATTGGTCATCTACATACACATAATATTTGAAAAAGCATAATAAATAACATGATTTCTGTTTTGCTTCCTTCAATCCTTTTCCATATGTTTCTTCCTTTTCTTTTTTTTTTTCCCTCTTGTGAACTACCTTTTCCCCCCACTCAGTTCTCAAACATATTGAATAGAATGTCTCTTCATTCTGTTTTAAGGTTCTTTCTAAGAGTACTCCTATAGCTGCACTTTCCATAGATCTGATACCATTTTAAAAGCAAACAGTGACTAGTAGGAGGTACATTTCCCACCCCTCCCCAGCTCCCCAGACCTCCTGTCATTTGGCAGATCGTACCACTTAATAATACGAATAAAGCAACTTTTGACAGAGCAAGAAGTTTTGATGGAAAGAATCTGCTGGTCTTTATTCCCACATCTTGCATCCAGTTTTCCTTGGTATATGTTTGCTGTTGGTTCCTTCACCGTCATCTTAGACAAATAATATTTCTTGAATGTAACTATTTGGGTTTTGTTGAGAAGGAGAGAGAGCAGGTTTCTCCACTGTGTTTTTTCCCTCTCTATTTTGAAGTTATCTTATTTAATTTTCATCAACATTTCTGGGTGTTCCTTCCTTTCTTCTGAACTATTATTGTGCCCATAATTGTACTATGCATGTTGATAATAAGTGAAAAGAACATTTAAGTGATTTTCAATAGATAAAAATACAGATATATTTACTCATTTTAGTTCCTGACACCTCACCAGAGTTAACATGGCTTTCTTAGCAGTAACAAACATTATGAAATTAGCACTAGTTTGGGGCTTATACCTGTATTACACACTGGTTTATATGCAATAGATTAATGAATGCTTTTACAGGATTTTTATGGAGCTTCACATCAGATGGGAAATAAGGTCTAGAAGCTTCCTGTCAGAGGAATACTCATTGTGGTGGTTATAATGAGGGTATGCAAGAGATCAAATGAGTGCCCTAATGGGCTGGAGTTCAGCGTCGTGACCATGGGGATATTGAGCACATTAACCGTGGGCGGAGGCGAGGGGCTCCTGTGTAGGTATTTATGGGTATCGCAAACCACAGCCACCAGTGCTGAATGAAGCCAAGTTTTAGCCCAGCCTTCTTCCTCTCCCTTTCCCATCATAAAACTGCCCTGAAAATGGGTTTTCAGAAAGTTATTTAATAATACAGAAAGCTACATTGCCACTCTGAACGCACAGTAATTGCCTGTGGGTAGGCACTGTGTTTACAGCTGGTGCATTCCAAGCCTTGGATGCTATTTCTCTATTTGCTAGACTTCAAAGGAAGTACTGCATGCTATTTTTTGTGATACCTAGCATTGGTATCTGACCAGCATAATGAAATGCTGACCAAAGGTAACAGTATAAATTTCTTTTCTTTACTTCTTTTCTTTGCAAAACGTAACACACAGTTTCTCTAAAATTAGTTAGGATAAAAAGAAAAGTGGAAAGTTTGCATACATTTATAGAAATTAAAAACCTGTCCTAAACAAGGTCATAAACAGTGACTGTGCTTATTTCTAAGATTAAAAAAAATTGGAAACTGTCCTGTATTTTCAAAAATAATAAAACTAGTTATCCAAAACACAACAGCAACTACAAATTTGTATCAAATCCTTTAAATCTACAAGTTTTACTTCTCTTGAAATTTATTTGCCAAAAAGGCCTTATTTTTAAAGAATGAACTTTAAAAGTAAAGACAAAACAAAATTTGAATGGAAATTTCACATCGAGCTAGAGGGACAAAACCATGGATATATTTTTTAAATGTTTTTGTGCAGTTTGATCTTGGAATTATATGGATGTTTCTTTTGCAAACTTGGCTTCCACCATTGATACTTTTTCATTTCAGGATCATTAGCTGTATCAATAATAATTACTTAAGAAATATCATGGTCTTGGATATTTTCTGAAGACCTGACACAGCATTTTCAGGAATATTTTGTGTAAACTAATCTATAGCTCATAATCTTTGAGAGAATTTCCAAAGACTCTTCAAAAAATTGTGATAAGCAATAATCCAGATCTTTAATATTTCCTAACTGTTTGCTTCTGTGGATCCTCAATTCACTGGATCAATGAAAACTTTACCCAAAATCTGCCAAAGAGCATCCTCAATTTAACACAAAACTGAGCAATTTTTGAGTGGTAAATTCTTATATAAAAATCTGTCTTAACCAACTTCTTTGAATTTGTTGTCTTCAAACTTATTTTCCTTCCATACACTAAGACTGTAGAATAACCAAAATCTGTCCACTGACTTCTACTTCACTCTGGTCCATCACCAGAGGCTGAAGAGACTGGAACAGCTGCATCAACACAAAAGCATCCAATATGATGCTGGATCAAGCACAGCAATTGCCCTTTTGTCTTCTCTTTTGAGGATGTTTGGTTTGTATCTTACTTTTTGAAGACAAAAAGACACTTTTTGGATCTCTGGGAATGTCTGTACAAACATGCAATTCTGTCTGTACAAACATTTCTCTTCTGAACTAAAAATAAAATGATTTTACATAAAACCTTGGGAAAAATGTGAAGCCAAGTGAATCATGTGCCATGTTGCTCCTTGGAATATTGAGGCTAAATTCCCTACTGGCATATGCTGACGTAGGTCTGTTGAGTTTGATGGAGTTATTCTATCCCACACTAGCAGGGAATTATGGAGCAGCTTGGGTTTGTTACATAAATGAGACTGATGTGAACTAGATAATTAAGATTACCAATTAGGCTATGGGGTTTGTACAGCGTGATTCCTGCGAACACATGGGTTGAATATACATGATCAGGATCTACTTTTATATTTTGTATTATAATATTCTGAAGAAGCAAATAACCCCTTGATTCTTTGCAGTGATGGAGAAAAAGAGGATGTTTCTTATGGGATGACAAAAACTGTGATGATGACATCTTTAATTTTTGTGCTTCTCACACTCCATAAATCAGACTCAGCTAAATCAGTGTAATCCTTCACAGACATGAAAATTACATTTTTCAGCTCTATTTGAAGTGTTTGAGATATTATCTCAAATACTAACTCACTAAACATAGAGTAAATCAGTAATTTTCTGGTCAGTTCTCAGCAATTTTACCTACATCTTTCTTGTTGCACAACCAGGAAGTTGGACCTTTTCCCTGCTATGAAAGGGCACGAAACAGGAGTCCTGGAAAGCAGAACCTCAGCCTGGTAGATATACCTACCATAATAAACAGGACTCGAGGTAGGTATCTGCAGGGAGCGGAAGTGCCTTTACAGGAACCGCTGCTCCCCGCAGTCTGTTGGATCTTCACTGAAGTCCTGGCAGGAAGAACAGCAGATGGAAACATCAGTCAGCCTTGTCTTTGAGAAAATGTGTGTGCATCACCTTCCCACTTTTCCACAAAATCCCCTCCAAATATTTATGGTATCCACTTTCTTCCAGTTTCCACCTGGAAGGACAAGGAGCTTCCACCACTACTGTATCTTCTACAGAGTGGGCTTCCAGAGCACAGCCATGGTGTGTCTGGATGGAATATGAGCAGTTAGAACAGATTTATTGGCAGTAGTGAGTCTCCTGAAGCTGTAGGGCTGCACTGTTAGCAAGGCATTGATCTTACAACCATGCAGGTAATCTGCACTTCAGTGTGGGATTGGTTTTCCAGATTATCCAGAAGAGATAAAGCAGGTGCCTCCAGGTCTTCATCTGCTGCTAAGGCTCTGCTTCTGGCTTACTCTTTTTATTCCAGGTGGGTAAGCAATAACAAATATGAGAAATATATCTTGGAATAAAACTGCTCCTGGCCACCCCCTCGGTTTCAAAGCAGCCATCAACACTGAGATCAGAGCTCATATACTGAAGGATTGTCACATGTTGGCCATCCAGATTCAGCTGTGTTTACTGTTCTGGGTCATCACATCTTTTCAGCGTTCTCTTAGTGAACAGAGGGGGAATATATTAATCATAATAAAAGAGTGATCCATGAGCAAGTGAGGGAAAGGTGAGCTCACTAAAGCAGTGAGCGCTCGCAGCTGGGAACATGGCAGCCTGGTAGGAGCCGACAGGCAGAGGAGAGACTGGGATCCCATAGAGATCCACACCAAAAGGCCTCAGGAAGAAATCTGATACACAAGCAGACCACAGAGGAGATGCACTTTCTCAAGGGGGGCACTGTGACAGGTTTATTCTATCACTTGGAGCCACTGAGAATTTTTGGAGTGAGAACTAGGCCAGAGAAGATGATCCAACCTGCAAAGACATTGTGGGCAGGGCAAACAACTGTTTTTCAGTCTGTTATTTTAACTTCAGACAGCTGAGCTGTATTCCTCTGGTTTAAAAGTTCATTTCCTCTACCCTGTGTTCAAAAAAATCCACCATTACCGGCTGAAAAACCTTTGGTTTCTCACTATAAAGACAGAATCAGCCTTACTTCACAGCTACACTTGGTTTGCCATTGTAACTACCTATCCCAGTAAACACTTGGAGAGCAAAGAAAAATGAGCTTTCTCTTCCTGTCTTCAGCTTTCTCTATTGCACAGACCTGAATCCTTCAGTCCCCTGATAGATAACTATGCCTTTCCAAGGCTATTTGAGATAATCATGTGGAAAATCAGTGCAAATGATGCATGTTTAATTGGGGCACTTCCAGAAATCCTGCATATCTGTTGACCTCTCTGAGAGAAATCTGGATCCACTTTGAAAGTCAACCAACAATTTCTGGCAGAGCCAAAGGCACTCAAACCTGAGACAGCAAATAACTAGCATATTCAATGGCCAGAGAAAATACCAGTCAAATTGCTTCAGCTGTGGCAAAGAAAATATTAAATTACATTTAGTTCAGTTATTGATCAGTAAAATTCATTCTTTCTTGTAAACATATTTGCAAGGATCATGTAACAATCACAGCCTAAATCCCCACCTGGCATAGGTTTTCCTCATTCTGTTGCTCAGTGAGAAACTGGCTCCACAAACTCTTTGTGTCCTTCTTTGTGAACACCACCATCATGAGCATGGGCCAGGACTTTATGCTTTTTCGGTTTTAAAGTTTGAGCCAGAGTCAGAGGAGACAAAAAAACAAAGCTCCAGAGAAAACTTTACTGAGCATTTCTGTCTGCTCAGGTTGGAAAAAACTTAGTATCTATTTACCAAATTAATTAACTGAGAGTGAGGTCTTTAAAGCAATCACATTGTTTCAAATACCAGCAAAATATCAGGCAGACAAAGCAAATATTATATAAATAATCTCAAGTAATGCTTTGTGCTATGGTCATGAACTGTCAAGTGCTTCAGCACAAAGACATAGTGATACCCTTTGTGCTACAAACGCTCTCAGAAACTACACCAAGAAGACATTTGCTATGTCCCCACCAGAGTATATTTCATCGTTGAAACATTTGTGTGCCCATTAAAAATACATTTCTGTTTCTAGAGTACTTGTGGCAACAGGTAAAGCCCAGGCAGCCAGGAGAAGCTGCTTGTTTGCAGAGCCTGTCAGAACACTTCTGTGTCAATAGAGAAAATGTATGTGCACAGCTCTAATGGGATCCCTCTATTGTAGTACCTTGTCATTTTGAGAGCATCTTGCCCTCCGTGCCCTGTGAGCATTTTTTACAGTCAAAATCAACATGCCTGAGTTCTTGTTTCCAACTTTCAGTAATGTTTATTATTGTTTGTCAGCAACTCAGCTCTGCTGGAAAAACCTCCTTCGGTGAATAATGAAGTCATTCCCACAGTGACTGCTGGGTTCCAAAACTTTCAGTACTCTACCTATGGCTATTTAGCTGTACATGAGAAGCGCAGAAAATCTTACTTTTCCTGGCCCATAAATAAACACCCAATCCAACACTTCAGCACATTTCTAATTGTAATGCAGCATATAATGTTTCAGTGCACAATACAGATGTTTTCAGTTATTATATGAAGAGGAGACAATGATGGTTAAGTATGTGTTTGCATTATAGTCACGGCATGAAATCATTATGTTCAACTTTCCTGATCATTTTCTTCATATAAAAAAGAAAATTCTGTTCAGCCATTATTCTTTCCCACATGGAACAAGTTGCAGAAAAGTCAAAGGCATCCATTTATAAACCACTAACTTATAGCAAAATAAAGGGTAAGATTTCTGTTTAAATATTGTACTCTTTCCGTCCTGTGTCTCTGTTGTTAGTCACATACCAGCAGTTTGCTGAAATGAGCCCAGGGGGTACAAGGATGTGGGCAAGAGCAAAGTTGTCCTGTGGGACTTTCATGCTCGGTGATAACAGCCCAAAAAGCCTCTCCCTGGGCCCATCCCCGCTGAGATTTCACAGGTGACTGTCCCCCGTGGGGCTCCAAAGTGTTGTCTACTAACACCAGGGTACTACCATTTCCTTGATATTGGCTCTCATTAGCTTTTCTCTGCCTTCAGTTCTCTTTCTCTCTCCCCCATTTTCCTGTCCATCCATCTTGGCAGTCTTCTGGAAAGTTAAAACTCCACAGAACAGAACCTTCTGCTGTCATTTCCTTACCCTCTCCAGAGCTATCGCCTTTCCAATCTGCCTAACTCCAGTAAATTATTACTTGATGAGAATAACTCATTACTTCACTTATAAAAAGGTCTGACTTCACAAACAGATATTTTTATGAGTTCTATTTGTGAAGGCAAAAATAACTACTTTGGTTATGTGAACAAGCTACATGGATACACACAGGCTGTAAATATCTAGGCAACTCCAGACCACAACTTGAGACCATTTTAGTTTTAGAAAAATCAAACCTTAAATGGCAAAAAAGTTTTGTATTCCTAGATTGGAAGGGCTGGGTTTATCGCTTCAAGAGAACTTATCATTTGAGATCATTTTTGATGCACAAATTCAGATGAAGTAACAGAAGAAAGAGTTATGACACTATTTATCAAAGTACTGAAATCAAAACGGAGTAACTAGAAGTGCTCCAGAGCCATCACTACAGAAATTCATACAACTGATTGGAGCAAACTTTAAATCTCGTTATGTCTCTCCTTTCCTAAAATACAGAACTGACGTGAGATGCCAAGCCAGACAAAATAAGAGAAATCAGTGTCATGGTACAGGACAAATTTGATTTTTAAGTTCAGCAAACCTGAAAATTCTTCAGCCATGTAGAGAATAAAAGATAGCAGGCTGCAATGAATAGTATGCATTAAATGAAATATTTCAAAAGAAAATGTAATGCCAAAAGGTTCAGAGATGTAGATTTGAAAGAAAACTTCTACTTTTAGATCAGTGCTGATGATGAGAAAGTTATCAAAATCTCAGATTTCATAATTAATCACATTTAAGATCTAGTGAATTTTAACATTTCCTTGAAAAAAATGTTTTACTTCAAATATGAATTTACCTTGACCTAATGACAGAAAAAAGCAGAACAAGAAGTATGTTATTATCAACATCCCTGTTTATTCAATATTTATTTAATTCATATGTGAATTACATCTTTCAGAGCCCAAAATTAGCACAGGTGAGGGGAAAAGATGCAGTAAAGGATAAATCAGGAATTTGAAGAATGGTATATAAGCAAAGTTGTGCAGTATGGGATTATTTCTCTGGATGCCCGTAAATATTTAAATCTTGCTGTCCTCTGTTCCACACAGCTACGTTAGTCCCACAGTCCTTGAATCCTTTTCCTCTGATTGCCTGCAAACCTTGAAAATCATATTTTAAACAAACTCCTAGGAGCTGTTCTTTATCATGCTTCACAAACTTCATACTGCATTTTAATTTTTACACTTAGTAGAAGTGGCTGTGAGCTATTTGGAGAGCTAACACATTGTGGGACGCTACCTGATACCACACTGAGGTATAACAATTTTCTAAATTAAGCCTTTCAACAAGGTAGGCAAGTCCCTTTATAACACTAAGATTCCAAAGTACAAAGGGAACAGACACTAATGAAGCATTTGGTCTAACACATTAAATCCTATTTGGGAATTTGCCTTATTTACTTTCAGGACTGAATGTGGTGACAAAATGAATGTGACAGAAAAAAACGCTTGGGGATATGTTGATCATCTCTACAGTCCTCTAGAAATTTCCCTGTATTACAGGTACAGGCCAATAAGACAGCCAAGAAGGTCATTCCCACCACTAACTTTTAGGCAGCCAGACAACTCTTTCTCAGAAGTAAATCACTGGAGAAAAATAAATAGTTTTATACCTAGATGTGCTAGATACTAGCACATCTAACCATAGCATGCTAGTGGTCAGGTTTCAAAATGCTTTAATTATAAATGAGGTGTCTTTTTATTTAAACATGCAAATTGCCGGTGAGTAGAGCATATATTGCAGAGTATGAATTCCTCACCATCAACAACTAATAATAACAGTTAAAAAAAAAAAAAAAAACCTGGAGAAAAGCAGCCAAACCATCTGACAAAGCCTAGGGCACATGTAACCCCATCACTACAAATGACTGCAGAGCTTACAAATCGAGCCAGATGCTGCTTCTGGAAGGATTTCATCTATAATATTCGAACCGCATGACAGCCTATCACAACTCATGTTTGGCCTAAAGGTGTGCAGCACTGGTGGAACAGGCAAATAATGAGAGGGAACAGGAGCAGAGCCTTAATCCTAACTAAGGAGGATTTTTTTATTGTGGTTTATCGTGTGGTGGGGCTTTTTTAAATGTGAAAATTGAATTTGTTCTACCTGCAAACACAGGCACAGATGGTGCTTCTATAATATGCTATTATAATGGACTGATTTGTTTGCAGTGTTGCATTCATGTCCAAATTCGTGTCCAAATGCATTGGGTCTTCTGTCGTGTTGCTCAGAATTGGGTCAAATGCAGAGAAGATGAGTATCTCCTTGGTGTATAATGAAGGATGTTGCCCATAGCCCCTCTGGCAGGTGCAGCATCTGTGCTCTGAACTGCCTTCCCCAGCCAGGCATGTGGCTGGGTAATAATTGCTGAATGAATAGACTTTATGAAAGAGCTGAAAACATGCATGAGAGGGCTGCATTTCACAGACAGGGATACTGGTAAGGGTTACACAATGCATTCATTCTGGATTCATTTTATTATTGTTGATTTCTTCTGCAAAAGGCTTCTAAGCAAGACAGACAGACCCAAGCCTGACCCCTGGTACTGAGGTTTTAATAGAGACAATCACTAGAAATGTTTCCTCCAATTTTGCTTCTTTTTGACTACTTTGAAGTTATCTTAATGCAAACCCTTCCTTGCTGAGCACTCATGCGTGTGTTTACCTTCAGTGTAATCTTTCCAACTTCCATCACATTTTTCAACCTGCATTAAATGTTACTTACGAGGATTATTTACATTCTCTTTAATTATTTTGCTAGTTTATGACTGCCATTTTCTCTAATAAAAAAAATAATAATTGTGACTTCTAAAGATCCAGAAAACTGTCCCCTCTTTGTGACTTTCGGGAAAGTTCCTTTGGCACAAAATTAATATCAATACACCAGTATAAATTTGGCATATGCCTAAAAACATTTTTGTTTTGCCTCGTGATAAATTATAAAAGAGATTTAAGACAAGAAACTTGCAGAACATCACAGCCAGGAGATGGTAAAGAAGCCATCCTTCACTGTAAGTTTGGTCTATTCTGGGGGCTGGAACTATTCCCACATGCACACTTTTCTTTCTTTTTATTCTTCTTTTGGTTTGGATTTTTCCTTTGGTAGCCAAGGGAGCTGTAAGACCTCAGTGAAGGAGCAGTCTCCTACCCAGCAGCACTCTGGCAGTTCAAGCAGCACACGCACGCCCAGGTCTCATAAACACTCCTGGGAAAGGTCTCCAAGTTGCAGGTACACACCACAACAAGGGATTCTCTCAGACAGAACATTCCTGTCTTAACTTTGCTGATTAGAAACGTGGGAGGGAAACCAATGTCAGTGATTCTTTTACAGTGATAGTTTAATCCATCCAGGCAACTCACAAGTTAGAGAAGGTATAAACTCCCTATTATAAAATGCATTCCACTTGCTTGTATCCCAAAATAGACAATGCCTAAAATGACTGCTGCTATTCCCACTGAATCAGTCTTGGAATAAATGCTAAACTTGATGGAGAGTGGGGATACCAGTATGGTGATGCTATCTTTGGATAAGGAGATCACATCAAGTAAGCATTGTATGATATTCAGACAATGGAAAAATCAAGGCCTTAATCAGCTGGAATCTGTGTCCTGATGCACTTGGTAAATATTTTTTTGGTTATTATCCTTTTTAGATAGGTCTTTAAACCCTCAAGTGTTGCTCAAGTCAGTGGCCAGGAAAGGAAGATGAGAACTCTCTGGTCAAAAGTGGACCTCAGCTGACAACCTGCACTCAACTCTGGAGGTAGCAGCAGTGGTAAGTTGTTGTAGGAAAACCCAGAAGCCCAACCCTCATGAGTGAGTGCCTTTATACAGTCCTGACAGTGCAATTACACAGACAGATCCTCACACATTCTGAACCAGCTCTGATCACAAATGTCCCCTTTCTAAAGCTAGGATGCCTCAGCAGGCTGCACACGGGTGTCACAGCCAAGCACACCACAAACCCACAGTAAAAATGCTTTCTTGTTCCTCTTTTGGGGATCAGTTAGGACAATTGCTGTGCACACTGATAAAACCTTTCTTAATGGTTTCCACACCACTCCTATTTTTTCTGTGATCAGATGTAAGACACCATATAATCACCATGTTTGTAAACACGGTGTTTGCTGAAGAGACCGCCTTGTACAGCACATAGCCAAGGTGGCCAAAGTAAGTTAAAAGGGTGGAGTTAGTGAGTGGCAATGGCACATTAATGAAGTTTTACAGTTTGCCTATGACTCCATAGGTAACAAAGGAAGATAGGACAAAAATTTTCTAAAACCTGTGTTGTGGTTCCTCATCCTCATTACATGTAGTGCAAATGACTTTCTGCTATCCCTAAAATATCCAGGGACTTCTGGATGGACATTCTTGTGTTTGCTTCTGTCGGCTTTGCAGCAGAAGATGTTGCATCCTTTAGTACCAGTAACGACAGCAGAACTATTGATGAACACCAAGTGCCAGCTAACAGTGTAGGCACCATTCAGCTGCTTGTAACCTGGGGTTTGGGAGCGTCATGGTGCCTGTTAGATATTTCTCAGAGATACAGAAGATTAGAGAGTTAAACCAAAATTGCCACAGAGCATAAAGATGACATAGAATATGTGACTGCTCCTCCTCCCTGTGAAGCAGCCAGGGATGGGGATCACTGCCTTCATGTACATCTTCTATTCTGCAGATTGTCTATGAATAAAGATCTCAGTGTATGTGAGAAGAAGGGAGCAAATCACATAAATTTAGATTTCATGATGTTCAAACTGTTTAAGGAATTCTTGCCATTTGAAAAACAATTATAGGCAGAGTTAGGACAATAGATATGCCCTGACTTCATCTCACCTGTTCTACTGAAACAGAGCACCCATAATTCATGCACACATGGTGGCACAGGGTTGTTTGTTATTCACTCTTTTCATCTACTGCCTGGTGCATCTTTGTCATGATTCATTATTCCTAACAGCTATATCAAGTGTTGCAATTACTGCACAATACAGATTTAACTCTATAATATTTCTAGATTGGAAAGAGAAAAATAATATATTAAGTGCTTGTGATATCTTTATGTATAAGTTTGAGAATCATTAAATAGCTGTCACTCTTCCTTCCTCCTCAGCATCAATTACTCCACTCTGGTTTTACTTACTCCACTCTGTATAATGAGTCCCTAGAGCATGTTTCATTGCGGGAGAATGAACACATTTTTCACTTGCGGTCAGTGGGATGTGGTTAATTTGAAATCACTTAAACTATTATATCTGTCAAGCGTGGTTATTTTATTTTCAATTCACATCAGTGTTTTAGTATGCATGTTGGTTACTGGGTTAAACTGGCAGATTAATTTCCAAGCATTCTGTTGCAAAGCTCTTCATCACTACCTTTACACGCAGGCTCTTGTTGAAACTTAATACATTTCCATTAAAATTTACTTCAGAGAAATCAACATTTAATATAAACACTCCTAGGATAAGCAACACTCACTGTTGAATGAAAAAGGTGGCAAGATCAGGGGACTTACAGCTTTTCTCGTGAAAACCCAGAATGCTTGCTTTTTCACCTTGTCCCATCTTTAACTTCTTTTCATATACATCATGACATGCATCTGTGACAAAAAAAAAGTTCAGTAACTAGGGTCACTTTGACATGCTGAGTTTGTTTTTTTCTGCTGTGCTTACTGCTTTTATTGATCAAAAAGGTTGCAAGTTTCAGTTCAATGTGAGCAGATTCACAACTCACATAATGTAAAACTGTTTGGGTCATTTGGGGTTTTCCTCCCTTTTTAAAATATTGTGGCTTGAAATTTATAAATAGCCAGAATTTGAAGATGCTGAAATACTGACTTACACAGCTACTAATAACAGGGTGCTCATACAGAGAATTAGAGGAACCGCCAATGGGCTTTTTATTACACCAATATTGTACATATTACATGAATAAATTACATTGTTGCATTATGCAGCTGCTGCATCATCAGTTTAGAGAGTAGACTGCGATCCTAAGTATTCGGGGATGCAAGCTCATTATCTCTAAACCCACTTTGGTTACAGCCACGATACAATCCCAGCTAAACAGCTTTCGCATAATGTATTGCATATACCTTTGCATAATCAGGTACATGGCTCAGAGACGGACTGATGAGTTTAGGTGTCTAATCAAATTTACAAAAAAATAGTCTCTTTCTCTGAATCAGGCAGAATCTTTCACTTGGAAAGGTTATTAGGGAAACTATATTACCCATAAAAATACAAATCTACATATGTTGTGAAACATCATTTTTGATTTGAAAGATGCTAGTAGAAAAATATGCATTTGTATAACGACAGATCTTACTGTAAAAAGAACCAACTAAATTTAAAAAACCGCTGTTTTTTCTCTATCTTCTTATGATGATAACTGCCAGTGTTTGAATGCTGCCAAAGCACTTCTTGAAACTCAATTGTTTTTATTCTCTGCATTTTGTTCTCTCATCCCACCAAATAAAACACAAATTTTAACATCCCCCACAGCTGCAAATGTTTGCCTACGACTCATAGATTCATTTACATATTTTATATATTGATGCGAATATCTTTGGCTAGGCAAGTAATACACTGTTAGTTCTGTTCATTTTCCTCAGCCCCTGCTTCTTTTCATTGTTATTTTTTATACTTTGCCAAAACTGTCTATTTTCATCGCTATTGTTAATCCCCACTTCTGGAAGCACATGCATCTCCCACCTGGCTCATGGTGCTCGTCCCCTCAAGGGAAATCCCTTACCTGGAGAAACCAGTCAAGGTTTCACAACTAGCCTTAAGCTGGACAATGTTTTACTACTGGTCTCTTGCCACATGAGGCTGCTTATTGTATGACATTTCTACAGAGCTCTTCATAAGTGGTTTCAAAAGGTATCATAATCATGGAGATAATGGTGGTTAAGGCAAGGATAAATATATAGTGCTATATCTTTTTATGCACACACAATAAAACTAAGTGTGAGAAAATCACACACCTTCAGTCTAAACAGTTTTACAATAGAAATGTTCTTCCTTCAAACCCCAAATTTTCATGCTGTTGCTTTGAACACTTTGAAGGGCTTCAAGGCAAATGAAGACCTAAGCCTAATGTGAAGTGATGCCTGTGTCATAATGCACATATTAGTAACAGAGCTAGAAGGGTGCACAGGACCCACTGGTCTTCCATCCATTGAGGGCTGTGGCCTGGCATTGACAAATCAGAACCAGGAAGGGGAAAGCTCTGAGGCTGCCTTTCCCCTGGATCTGGACATCTTCCCAGCACAAAGTAAGAAACCCTCATGCTACACTTGAAAGAGGGAAGGGAGCAATGAAAGTGCTGATTCAGCTATCAACCATGTGTCAATCCCTCTCCTTCATTAAAAGGAGAAATATACTTTTCTTTATATGGTTGGCCCATATAAATTTCTAAATATTCTGCAATATTTAGGCTTCCCTAAATTTAGGCTAAGACAAAATGATTCTTGCATCTTCTATGCCATTCATAAAGTGCTCTCAACTGTAGCTTTTATCTCCTCAGCAATCGCACATCTTTGAAGCTGAGAAGGTAGACATGAGTCCTAAAGAAGGCTACAGCATAAAGTGAAGATGCTCCATGTTAGTTACCAGGTCACATAATTTGGTCCTGCTGTTTACCCTATTTGATCCATAGAGCTGGAAGTGAAGAATACAAATTTGAATACAGTCTGTACCTATCACTGACTCTTTGCCTTCTGTGACTTAGGAAAATCATATAATATTGTTTCCATTTTTCACATTAAAAAAATAATTTTAATATTGTCAAAGAACACTTTTGTTGTGAAAATACGCTCAACCAAATGTTCCTGGAGAAAGAACAAGAGGGGGCAGAAATGCAAATTTGTTAATATTGTTGACAGTGCACATGCATCTCTGTGGAAATACATATAGCTGAAAGGAACAAAAATTGTCCTACATTTATAGATATGATTGTCACGGACCATCACGGATCTACTTCCAAACCCAAATCCACTTCAAGTGACAAAGTAAAGATCATCTTCATATTCTCTCAGAATATACCTGCCATTTTTAGGAAAATAAAGACAAACTAAGTGGATAACCTATTCTAATTATTTTGTAGAATGAAAGATCACAGTATTTTACTTTACCAACCCTAGAAATGTTATGTTTGCTATGTTACTTTTGGGGAGGAAATATTAAAATATTATTGCATATAAAATATAAAGGGACATTAAATTAGAAGAGCAATTATCTAGGTGAATGCTGACATATTCATAAAACAGCTTTGAGATATATATATTTGTATCTCTCTGTGTAATGTACATACATGCATAAAAATGGACAGCAATGCATTCTATAATACGTGCTAATTCAATAATTTTTTTGGCAAAACCTTAAGTTCATTCAGCAAAATACTGTGCAGATTTCTTCAGTTATACTAGAGAAATTTCAAATAAATTTGATCCCAAATTAAGCAGTTACAAGAAGGACGTAAGATGTTTTGTGGGTTTTTTTCATTTGTCTTTATATCAAGAAATTGCTGAAGCAAGCTGGATGACACTCCCCTTTTGGTCAGTCATGACTTGATATGAAAACTTTTGATTGCAAAGATTATTGTAGGCAAATGAGAACACCTTTCAGAATGGAAATGACTAGACAATCTCAGCTCAACTTTTATCACATGCAAACTAAAAAGGCAATCAACTCACTGGTAGCGTCTGATCTCTGCATGTCTCTTCAGAATCAGTCAGTAACCAGTACTGTGAGCAGCTGTAGAAAGTGAATTTAATTTTTCCTGTGTGTGTGTATAAAGAAAATGTAAAGCTGATTTTTTTCAGTTCCTGAGCACAAGAAAAAGTTGGCATACAAGTTGCCTGTAGTTACTGGGCTACAACAGTGTGTCAGGTTTTCCTTCTCTAAGCTGTACTGAGAGATGAAGAGATCCCATATGGGCCACTAGTACAAAGAAAGCAGAGTAACAGGAAAAGAAAAAAAAAATTACAGAGTGTGTAAGGGTAACAGAGGGAAATAAGACTGAAAGAACAAAACATCAACATTGTTAGTCATGAGGAACAGACAGGAGGGAGGTATTGCCTGCTGACCATGTGTACCAACGCCAGAGTCTAAAAAAAAAACGGCATCTGTGGTCTGGGATGGTGTCTCTCCAGATCTGAAAGACAACAGCAGATTGTTTTTATAGAAAGAAAAGGTGTCAGCAGAAAGGAAGGAGCATACACACATGGAATCATTTGCTGTAAGAAGTCATTTGAAAAACAACTGAGGAGTTGAGTAGAAGGAACATCTGTGAAACATGCAGCAAGACCACCACTAGAGCTTCAGGGAAGAGGTGGGAACAGAAGGGGGTACACAAGCAGTGTTGGACATCGCATCTTGTCAGAACAACAAGGAAATGTTGTTGGTACTCTCAAGAAAATCCAGCATCTCTTGAGTCTGAGAGGAAAAATATTTTGTCCTCCTTGTGAGAGAGCAAGGGTGCACATTCTATACTTTTCAAGAAGCAGACAAATCTATGTTCATTGGCCAAAGCAAATCAAAGAGTGTTATCTTTAAGAAGAAATTGCACTTTTCCGAGGATATGTTGGCAATTCTGCCTACCAGGACACTTTGGCTTCTTTCCCATGGGCTAGCTTCTTTCGTTAGTAACCCTAAATGTGAAAGTCCTAAGAGATAGCAAATTGCCACAATGGCTGTGTAGTTTGGGGGTCAGTGAAAGCAGACATGGTGCGTAACATCAAGGAAGGAGATGTTCCATACCTTTTAGTTCTCACGCCTTAATTTTGCAGTTCAGACTTTTTTTGGTTGACAGTAGAGCAAACTCTTCATGATATCAAGACCATATCTGAAGCCACTTCAGCTATTCCTCATGAAACACCAGTCTAGATGCAAAATAACCTGTCTGTAACTCAAATTAAAAAGAAAATATTGATCAGAGGAAATTTTACTTCTCTGGGTCTGAAGCCTTCTTTATCCAAAGCCTTTAATGACTTTTCAGCATTGCCAGGGGGAACGGTGTGGGAAAGGACATTTTTTTAGCCAGCTTTTACACAGAATTGTGTGGAAAGCCCATGTGCTACCCAAAGGCCTCTCATGGAGGTCACACAGAAGATGAGACACAATGTAACTGATTTCTACCGGATCAGCTTTCCATTTGCTCACTGCTGACAAACAAGCTACAGAATTCGAGAGCGCTTTGAAGTGACTGATCATCTTGCTGCTTATCAACCATGCTCAAGGTGACCTTGGTAAAGAGTAAATGAAGGCAAATGAGTAATAGACACCTGATGGGTCATTGCAACCACTGTAAAGGCAAACTTTTTATCCTTCACAAAGATATATGCTCTTATTCCTGCCCAACAGGTGGCTCTCAAGGCAGAATAATATTGAGAAAAAGACTATATACCTTAATTGTCTACAAAATATATACACATTTTCATTTAGGATTTTTTTCAAACAAATAAAACTTTCAGTTAACAATCACAGAATATCCTGCGTTGAAAGGGTCCCATAAGGACCATCGAGTCCAACTCCCAGCACCATCCCCAAGAGTCACAATATGTGCCTGAGAGTACTGTACAATAGAAAATGTTGCCATTTATTTTCTTCCTCACAGGTTAATAGTTAGGTTTATTAATGTATTTTTAAGCTAATACATGGGAAAACCCACTTTTCCTAGTGAAATAGAAAATTTAAATAACTACCTCAATATAAGGGAAAAAGAAGGTCCAGAGGAAAAGACAAATTGTTCAGAAAAAAGCAGTGTCTGTCTGTAATAAGTTCCAGGTAATTATTCTGCCATAAGTGGCTAGAGAGGATCGTTTTTAATTAATTGCTATGAATTTGCTAGTTTTCAAGAATTTATGATTGAAGAATCTCTGACTGAAAAAATAACCTTTCTAAATTCCTTTCTAACAAATAACCTTTCTAAAATCAGTTTTTAATGATTTTTATATTATCAAACAGTTCTTCAAAATCTGACTTTCTCTAAAAAAAAGATCAAATCTAACAAAGACCAAAATGCAAAAAAATTTTAGTTTCCTACTATTACTATATTTTTATCATCTTTTTTACTTTTTGGTGGCCAGTGTAGCATTAGTTATATTTCCTCTCACTGTTGTTTATTGTATAGGCCATACCTTCCCTGTATCCTTCTGTGCACCTGGGAAACGGAAAACTGCTGCCCTTGTGCCCAGCGAGCGAGTCCAATTCACGGTGGGTCCTGAGGGTCCTGGAGCGCCAGACCATTGGTTGTGACTCGCTGCAATCCCGATTTAGGAGCGAGGTTTGTCATCTCGCACATCTAAACCTTAATCCACACGCCTGGCAGTGCCTACTGGTCTTGACAGGAGCAGAGGCAGTTTGGCACTTGGCAGATTAGCAAGGACTGCCTCCTGGAGATTAGATGGTTTGGCACAGTGAGAACACAGAGGTCAAGCTATGATGTTTGCCAAACAAAAAAGAACCTCTCATTTTCCAACTCTATTGCTGCTCCCTGGATAAGCATTTTTGGCCTTTTGCCTTGGTTTGAAGGCAAGACTTGTTAGGATTTCGCCTGAGGGACCTGGTTTACTGCTGAAGGTCAAGCTAGATTTTGACTGTTGTGAAGCCCTGATATGGTAAGGTCATGTGCTTTCTCGTTAGGGCTGATCTCTCAAGGCTCTGGGTAACTCCTGGGACATCATCAAGAATGGAAATTATTGCACACCTTGCTGAAGCCAATTCCTGATGGTTTTTATGTTCCAGTTTCACAAAATACAAACTATTTTGCCTGAGACTGCAGCAGAATAGAATATAGTAATTTCGTTTCATATAGGATTTCAGAACATGAACATTTAGATTTTTCCCAGCAGTATACTTTGTCTTGACTACTACTCATTATATGTATATTTAATCATCATGTATATTTTTAAACCAGAAGTATTTAGACTCTAAAAATGTTGAAACCAGATTTATTTTAAGGCATTTCATTGTCAATGAAACAGCAGATTCTCAATAAATACAATCCTATTGTCATTTTTCTAACAAATTTTCCTTGTCATGCATCAGTGGTTGTTTATTGTTTAGTTTTTCTGAAGCTAACATCACTATTGCGAGGATGCTTTTTTGCTCTGGACACCCTCTCTGTCTCTTGGTTACTCAGTGGCACAACCAGCACTGCCTAGGACATATTCCCCAGCACCCGACACCCTGCAAAAAAGGCCACTGTTGCCTACCAGGTTCTGTGGGTCTGCACAGAGCCAAGGCTTCAGCAGCAGCACAGGAACTGTCTTTCACCATTTTGTGGCTCACACAGCTGTGATTTGGGTATTGCTGCAGTGAGGTATAACTTTACCCCCTCCTCAAGTCACGCTGTCAAGGAGAGCACCATTTGAAACACCTCCAAATTCACAGTGCTCCCCCTGTGCCAGAGCCTTCCTCCCTCTTTGGGGTGTCTTTTATGAAAACTGAATTTCTCAGAAACAACCAGCTGCTTTGAAGCAAAGTGTAACAAAAGAAACTGGAGCAATCTCAGCATATGTTTTTATTCCTCACCTGTCTTGTTACAGCAGACTGTGCAACAGAGTGAAAGTTTTACCTACCGTCACACTCACAAATCCTCCAGACCTCCAATATCAGATTTATCGCTACAGTACATATCAGCTGCTCAGTTTTTCATCCGTGTGGTAGTGTACTGGAATTAATAATACAGTTCCTCTTTCAGAAGAATCATAAAGAATCCTTCTTTTCTCAAACATTAGTGCAAACATACTTTTGATCGTGAAGTTAAAATTTCTTTTTTAATTAAATCAGACCAAATTGGCTTTTGACTTGCAGTAATGACTTTTTGTTTCATTTCTCAAGTTTTGAAACATGTTTTCTAAGGTTTTGACTGAGGATATCTTGACTTCCACGGGATTCTCTTTTTAACAGACTGAGCAGCAAGGAGCTTCTGTCACTACAAAGAAAATGTTCCCAATCCCCTGCTCTACTGTCAAACCCACATTAAAAACAGAATAGTCAGCAATCTAAGGATGCTGCCTGAAAAGCTCCTAAACAAAGGTTTAGTTCCCGGAGTTTAACATGACAATTTGTATGCATAAAGTCTTTCATAGCTGTAATTATGTGATGTCAGATCAGGATAATTTTTTTCTCTAATATTTTTAAATAATGTCCAGTACTATCAATACCAATACTGAGTAAATTCACTCCTGTAAAAATTGAGTAAATTCAAATGAGTAAATTAACTTCCCTAAAAAATAGACTTACTCAAAATAATTGTGATTTTTATTGCCTTTGCTTAATGTCACTTGGTAGTCTTGTTAAGAATCCTGAAATTTCAGAACTGAAATATACAATACTTTCATTTTACTAAATTTTAAACCTCCTTCAAAATTGCTTCATTCTAGTCCTTTGTGTCTTTCATATTTGCTAATAGTATCAAACCTGAAAAAAATAGCTCTCCCATTATTGCAAGACTAAAATACTTGCAAAAAAATAGTCTAGGCAAAATGTTCTTTTGGCAAAATATAGTAATAACAGGGAAAGTACAGGAAAGACTAATATACTTCATTGTATCTTTGAGAAAATGCAATTGGTACAGAGAGAAGTAGCTACAATAGAAGTAAAATCAGGAAATAAAAGCAGAGAATTAATGTCTAAATGAGTGCATCTGGATAGGGCTTTGCTCCCTTTTTGTGGCATGATATGGAGCACCATTTCAATACAGAGAAAGCAGCCAGAACAGTAAAGGAACCAAGGACCTCAGTTATTAAAAAGGGTTAGACAACTACTCTCTGTCTCTGTTTTTTAATGTAAAGATTAAAAGCCAAAGAGAGGCCTCAGAAGGCTGAGTCTCATTGGAATCAATGGGAAAATGCACGGGCATCTGAAGGCAGGGTTTGGCCTGGGCAAGGGAACCTCACGGAGAGAAATTGTTCTGCAAAGGCATCAGAAAGGATCAAAGCTCCTGCGCTCCTTGAGTTCGTGTCAGCCACAAAAAGAGAGAGCAGAAAGGAAAGCCAAGGATGGTCCAGGAACAAGAGGAATTGAAGTGGAATGTCTTTGCACATGCTATCATTGCAGAAATTAATTACAGAGAAGGGACAAATACAGTTAATATAAAGTCTTGAAAAGGAAGAGGGCAACTTTCAGAGGAAAAAGTTCATTTTGTGGTGTAGAGTTGCTAATGCAAAGGATGGGGCAGAATGGGCAAGGCATCCCATCCTCCTTCTGCTGAAAAAAATCCCTCTTCTTGCATCGTCAGTATTTAATCAGGCATTAAACAAAACTCGAAATTATTTCTGTGTCTGCTCCAGATCAGGAAGGACATATTCTGTGAGAACTCAACAGTTCACTAAACCAAGAGTGCATTGTGAAAGACTCGAGCTCCCCAAATTAGATTTAAAGGCAAAGAGACCTTTAAAATGTTGCAGTGCCCGTTCGACGAATTGCGGCGGCTGCAGGACCGATGCAGCCACTGAGGCTCTAAGCTGACATCAAAGGGGAAAAAAAATCAGCTGAAATGACAGCAGCAGCTGCAGCATCCGCCTCTAAATTAGGCTGTGTTTCAAAGTCTGGACTCAACTGCTAAGCAGTATAAAGACCCAGGAGGAAGGCTGCCCAAGAAAAAGAGTTGGATTTCTAACCTAGCACATCAAAGTAACACATGCTTAGAAGAGCAATAAATGCATATGGCACACATTCACATGCTGCCTAATTGCAGTGGGCTCATGAAGCCAAGACAAACCTTCGGCTGATTCCTACTTTTAGAGAGGATTTGAGTCCTTTTTGAATGCAGAAAGCTGACACAAATTGGTAGCAGATTAGAGTCTGGCATTGTGATAATACATCCCATAATTTCAAAAGATGGCCATTTTTCATATCATAAGACACCTTCAAAATACTGAGCTCCTTATTAGATAATTTATACATATACCAGATTGCAGAATGTCCACAACATAATAAATTAAGAAAACCTTTCTCTCAAAATTCAGAAATAGATTAGAAAGCCACCAATTTCACTGTTAATTTACTTGCATACAAATTTAATAATACAAGTGGGAAGAGTGAGAAATACATGATTAAATGAACTACATTGTTGAATGCTTTAGCACTAAAAATGCTTGATTTGGGAAAATTGTCCATATTTTGGTATGCATTTTTATTTTAGTTCAATCTATAAATTTAGGGAAACTAGTTGCAATGTTATTGATGATGTACGGATTTGTAAGAAAGTAACAGGAAATAAGCCTGAATGCATGGATAATTTGTTATGTTCACCAAGCATGCCTAGTACAAAAAATTGCACATTTTCATAGTTGTAGGGGTATGATTTAATCTCTTTTTGTGTTTCCTGCAAGCTGGCAGAGGAAACTCAGTCATTCGCTTGAGATGTTTATTAAAATTCCTATGATATTGCAGCACAGTGGTGGATTTTGTGAACAAATTCAAACTTAAATCTTCCTCACCCATCTTTAAGAAATTGTTAATTAGTACATAGTATAAACACAAATAACAAACAGCAGAAAAAACATGAAATCTAATTCTCTACAAACCTCTGAATCTTGTTTTCATAGCTTTAAATTAATGCACTTTTGTAAAGGGTTAAAGTTTCTAGCAAGAGCAATCATCTACATTGCACTCTCTTAACTTGAGCATTAAGAAAAACAATTCCACCAGAAATTATCTGATAACCCTGATACAGTAGTTTCATGCTTATAGATTTCTACCAGTTAAAATGAATCTGTTTGAGGACATCCCCATCAAATACAGTAGTATAGCAGTTATCAAAACAATGAGAGATGGTAAAAAAATAAAAAATCCCTAAATGTGCAGTGCTCAAGAGAAAGCAGAAGCACAAATTTCTAGACATATCTTGTACTTATACAACGTGTTACCTCACTCAAGAATCAAGTGATACAATATATCTGTTGAAATGATTCATCTTGAAATAAAAATTACTCAGAAGCCAACACTCACACATCCCGAGAAGGGAACAGAATATCATGCAAATTAAGGCCAGGTTCTTACTTTAAATTTTCCAGATTTTGTCATTTGTGCAGTTGATGTAACATCCTATGAAGTCATGCAGGAAAATGAGGTAAAACTGAACCGTGTGCAGTGCCTGGGTGTCGTGCAGAGGAGCCTGGGGAGGTGCAGTGGGCACAGGTTTGGTGCATAGGGAATGTGAAAGCACGGAAGTGAACAAAGTCCCTCTTAAATGAACCCATCCTGACTACTTGAGAGCATTCACCTGTTTCAGCACCTGCAACCAACTCAGGGGTTTGCTATTGCTTAGTAAGATCATGTTTTATTCTTTGTTTTGGCTCATGTTGATAATACTTATTGAATGCTACTGTTTAGTGACCATTTAGGACAATGGATGTTAAAAACCAAACCACTGGGGCCCTCAGAAAGGATTGGGACTTGCAGTGCAGACATGTCGAACACTCAGAGAACGACACAAGATCAAATAGTTATGTGGTTGCCTCAATAGACAACTTGCCTGATATGGAAATTGCAAAGGCTAAAGTTTCTTTCCTGTGGAAAATGGTAGACCATAAAAGGTCAAACTCAGCAAAACCCCTTTTATAAGTAAAACACAAAAATACTTGTTCTGTAGTATGTCTGATAAGATGAAATGTTGCTGAAGTTACACAATAATGCTAAAAGCATTATTTGTGTCAGGCTTTTCTGACACAGAATATTGATATTTTGAATGGGAAGATTTTTAATGTAGTTTGGTAGAGTTGTAAAAATGACAGTTTTTCTGAGACAATCTGCTCAACTGGGGGGTATCCAAACATAATCGGCATAATTTTCTGAGGATGGCCTTAGTTCTATGCTTTTTACATTTTTTTCTAGACTATTTCTTATTTAAATTCTGGAAAGAGGGGAATTGAGGAAGGGACACCATTGTTTTCCAATTTTCTCCCGAAAGTTCACCTTATTTTGCCTTCCCGCTCTGCTTCAGGGATTATCTGGAAATCTCACAGAGTTTAGAAAGAGATTCTCTGCAGCCTTAGCAGTTTCTCTCTACCTCCACCTATATTATTAACTGTCCCATACCAACCCCAAATGAGCTTAAATATAGACTCCTCTACGTCTAATGAACCGTAATTAGCTCATCAGCTTCTGACAAGCCCAAATAGACTTGTTAGGGAATGACAAGTCTGGTCTATCTCACAGCAGAGTGGGTGTCATCCCTCCCACTCAACCCTCCAAGGAAGGAAACAAAGCTCTGAATAGCTCTTTGCAGGGTTCCCAGTCTCTTCCAGGACCCTGAAAGGAGGGAGTCAGGTTTGGTCACTGCTCTCTCCCACCCTCCTGGCCTTTTAAAGTGTGCAGAGATTTCCACAAAAATGACCTGGGGAAGAAGGAGACTGTAGAATATATTGGTGTGAGGGGTTACCCTTTCTCTTTCTGCCCTTCTAGATAGAGAAGGCACTGTGATGTTGAAGGGAACAATCTTTAACTTGTTTCTTTAGGCTGGCTCCACAGTTGCCAGAGCCAAAATTAGCTCCTCAGTTCTTGATGAACCATGGGGATGTTACTATTTAAAAATGTTAGTAACTCTTAAAATAATAAGAGTCTGCACTTCAGCTCAACTAGATGAGTCCAGGGAACCAAAATGCATTCTTTTTATTCCAGGTAATTTATTTATTTATATAGTTAGGGAAACATTTAAAAATGGCATGGAGTAACAGTACATTGGAACTGCTGAAAAATGTCTTTCCTATATAGGAGAACCATGATGCCTCAAACAAAAGATCCTGCCACTTTTGGGAAGTGTTGGATTTTCCTGGTGCATAATTCAAAATTGAAAGTTTGGAAACTGTGCCAATATTTGCAAGTCTTAAGAAATGGACAGACCTATCATTTAAAATAACACATGTATTGTTGTTAAGTTAAATTTGTTTGTATTCATAAGTCTTAACAGTGACCCATTTATTTCAGAGTCTGTGCAGTTCAGGTGCTTGTCCTTCTAAATGCTATTTCAGGATCTGGATTCTAAAGACACCACCTCACAAGGCACTGCTTGGCTGGCCAGAGCTGCTCCTGAAGCACTGCAATACAGGTCCCATCCCCTCCTGTGCTGGTAGATCTCAGCAACAGGGATTTACTAGGTAAGGGTGTCCTCCATGCCTCAGGGGAATAAAAACCAACTGAACAAACAAAACAAACAAACAAAGAAAAAAAGAGAAAATAACTGAAGATTCTTATAGAGAAATTCCACATTGCAAATCCTTCAAGAATGAATACTTGCTTGACAAAATGCAAAGGCCACATCATCAGCAGGTTATTACAACATCTGGGATTTTCAGAAGCCCCCTGAGGATCTGGGAGTTGGATACCTCTGGAAGTCTGTGTTAAATTTGCAGCCTAAAGGCTATTGGACTACTGACTTCAGTGGAGCAATGCAGTTTTCAGCAGCTGAGTCAATGCTGAGTGCCACAGAAAGCCTGTACAGAAATTTAAATTCCATCCCTGATAATAAAATGGATCTGAAATCATGAAACTGCAATAAAATTAATATGATTCTCATTTGCTGTTTTAGCAGTTATTAAATCTCAGTTTCTGAAAAATATCTATCTTTCGTTTCCAAGCTATGTTTGTGCAGTAGGATTCTGCCCTAAGAGAATCTTATCACCAAGTCATAAATCTCAGAACCCAGAGAATTTCAACAGAAATACTTATTCATTCCTAACTAGTTCGGGTTTAACACTAGCACTGTAATTAAATTGTGTTTTTTTCACTTTTCCCCCACTGTTTGAGAGAGAATGTGTTCAGTTCTTTGGTATACAACACGAACTAAGTGAATACTAATCTATTTTAACCTCAGTGGATTTGAAGGAGAAGATAGACTTTGATTTTAGTAATTGTTTTCTACAATAAGACTTTTAGGGAAAAAACAACTCAGAACAGCACCTTCACATCTTTATCAGAAATTTCAAATAAAAATCCTGTTTTCATTACTCTAACACAGAATAGCAAATGTTCCTGGCAGACTTTAATTGAATCACCTAATGCATGTAAAAATATTTTTTTTATCAAGTCTTCATTTATAAAGTCAAAGTTAATGAGAGAATGTGCCTTCTGCTCTCACAAACACTTAAAATTGGCTATATATAACATGTTCTCTGCTCCTGTCATCCCACACTAGGCTATCTAAATTCCCACAAGGTTGTAGGTGCTCCCTTGAGGCCCCAGATAAGGTTGGCTTGCTCAAGTATGGCTTCTTTTTTGTTGGTTTTTTTTTGGGTGAACATGAGTTGGGCAATGGCTCAGGCATGAACGGGAGGGGACAGTTCCTGGGAGGTGGCCCGGGCCCCAGGGACACGAGCACTGAAGCTGGTGGGGGAAATGAGTGGGAGTGCCTCCAGCTAAACTAGGAAAGCCACACTTGGCATGTTGTCTTGTCCCTGATCACGAGTTGTCCTGGAGAGCACAAGAGCCCATGTTTTTGTAAAGGCAGTAGCACCAGAGAGACACAGGCAGGCTGGGGCTGTATGTGAAACGCACAGACGCTCAGGTTTCCTGCTCAGTTTGTTCAGACTCACACACAAAGACAGCACTTCAACCAAAGAATCAACAGAGACCAAAGGACCCTGTTAGTCAGGAAAGATGTGTGATGGCCACTGGGCCACCTGACACACCCTGGCCATCAGAAAAGTTTGTTGAATTGACATTTTTAATGCCCTCCCACCCCATGACAGATCCAGGAACACACATTTCCCTTCCTCATGACAAAACTCCATTTATTCTAGGGCTGCCAGGACAAGGGGACTGTTGTGTAATTCCTGTGCATCCTCAATGCCAAACATGGTTCATTTAATAGGTTCAGAGAGACAGAACTTAAAAGTAACATGGTTCTACTGAAATGCTTTGTTTTGCTCTGCTCTTTGCAAGTGGAATAATAAATTACAGCTTTAAACTCTTACCTTCATATTTTAAAAGTCAGAAAATGTGACAGTGAAAGTTGGAAGCATCAGATGAAGTGGTGTGATATCTACAGAGGAACAGTTACATTGTATGCAACTTGCCTACTCAACAGAATACACTCTGGAAAACTTTTTAAAAGTGGTACACTGAGACCAGAAAAATGCTTTGAATAATCAGGATCAGTAAGCTTATGTAAGCACAAATCTTCTGGGAATATTGGAGAAGACGAACAACATTGACCTTTGCCCTGGCAGAAAATTAACCATTTTTTCTTGAGCAAAGTACAAGAAAAGAAAATCTTGTCCTAATACACGAAAAGCATGAAAGAGTGCATGAACTTTCTCTGCAAAAGCCAGAGAAAACATGAGGAGCAGAAAAGCACAGTCTTAACAGTGGCCTCAGCAGCTTAGGCTCACACACAGAATCCTTTAGATACCCTAAGAGTGAAAGGCTCCGGGTGAGATCTTTTCCCCACTAAGGTCCAGGACAAAACACCTTCTGATTTTGTCCTCAAGATCTTGATTTTCTGCAAACAGAGATGGTAACAACAGAAAAATCACTATGATCAAACTTATTTACAGTCGCCTTGTATTTACAACATATGGGTGTTCTTCTGTATATTAAAGATTCTTCAGGAACCAGATAATGAGCCACAACACTGATTTCATGGGGCACATGTGGTATCAACTAATAATGAGGTGTCTAGGAATTAAGAGTTCTGGGGGCACTGAGCTAACTGTTTCTCAGGATGTCCTATTTGAAAGGTTGCCTTTTGCATTTGCAAAGCTTAGCAGTACAATTCAAAGATGACTAAAGATCTATTGCGATATATAGGCTGTCTTTTCACCCTTGCTTTAGAGCTATTTGTTTATGCAACACCAACTCCGTAAGAAAAACAGTACCTTGCTACAGTGAGGGAAGTGAATCTTATGACTTCCTGAGCATAACTAAGATGTCTGCATCAATGCATAAATGAAACCCTAAATTGAGTAGAGCTTTACTCTCTTAGTGTATTGTAGAACAAACACTCTACACTGGTAGAGAACTCTACTCTGGTCTTGCCCTCCAAGAAGTTAGTAGAAGCTCTTCTGGAGATACAAGGATGCAGAATAATTAATTCAGGAAAAAGGCTTGATTAAAAAATCTGTAGAAATTAGTATTTCTTTTCTCTCATGATAATACAGAAGCCCAAGATGCAGTGTTAATTATCTAGACAAATATTAATAAAGCAATGGAAATATGATAATAATAAGCTACTCAGCTTGTTAAACCTTTTGTACATGGGATCATCTGCAGCAGAGTATCTCAGCTGCTCAGACCATAATGTCACCAGGTTTTTCCATGGTGGGATGTGCTCTGACAGACCTGGGACCCTTTACTACTGCACTGACCATGTGGCTACTGAGCAGTCTTCCCATTTATTTATCTTTCCTCTCAATATCACTGCTTTACTGTAATTTCCTGATTTAAAACAAATAAATAAGCAAAACCAATCTAAATTCTGCTCTCAAAGGTTTCTTCTTGACCTCAAATGTAAACTGAGACTAGAGTACAAAGAATTTAAAGGCTTTCAAACCTAATTTTTCCAAGTACACCAAAGGTATGGAAACTATAGTGGGCTGTGGATCCAGTCACGTCTAATATCTTCAACATAGAAACACGGCAATATAGAGACATCCAGGAAGCTGTGGGAAAACTCTTTGAACCTTCTACATTATATATATTGTTTTTCTTACTTTTAATTCGCTACATCCTGTCCTTTCTGTACTTCCTAAGTATCCTTTCATCCTACAGGTCCGGGACTTTGTCTCCTAAGCACCCACCAAAGTGAAACAATCCTTGTGTTTTCCGAGAACTTCAGCCCATGCATAGAAAGGGCAGGCAAAGCCAGGCTTTAGCTGAGCCAGGAGGCGTCAGCCAGAAAAGGGTTCTCAGAATGAGATGTGTATCAAGTGAAAATGGAATCGCGTGGTGCATGTGTTACCGTCCCAGGGAGTGACCAGCAGCACGAAGCACATGCGGGCTCTCCGGTGGCAAAGCCGGCCCGGGTTATGAACCAGGCACTGCTGTGCAGCGCAGCCCAGTGCCGGTAGAGGGCGAGCAAGAGTGGCTGTGTCGAGAAGGAAACGCATCCTCAAGCGAAGTAAAAAAAGAATTGGAATTAAAATAAAACAAGAGAAAACATCTTTAGTGATCCTCCTCTGTTGAGCAACGAGCTCTGGATGTCAGCTCTGCAAACTCACACTGTTTTCTTCCTTCTTGAGTCTCCTTTCACTGCAGGAAATGTGTCTTGGCCACCAGCAAAAGCAGGATCAGACCCATTTTGGTCCAGCTGCAATATTTAACTTCTGGAATTTGTAAGTCATGTATAAAACAAGACAAAACCCCAAGGTTCAGTAATCTAACTGCTGTGCCAGGGACACAGGCAAATCAGAGGGATTACAAATGCTCAGTACAAGGGGAGCAGCTGATGTCTAGAAGGCTCAGTAAAATAATAAGAGATTCACACCAGGAAACAGCCACAACAACATGTGAAATGTATTTTAAAGGCATTTAATAGATTTCTATTAACCCCTCGGACTGTTGGGAAAGCCTGTGGAAATAGAAAGATGTGTCAGAGCAGAACCACCAGCTGCAGAGAATGTTAGTTAAACAAACTTTCAGCTTTCTGAGAGACATGGAGGAAAAGAAATGGCCCATCACAAGAAAACCATCATTTTCTCCTATGCACCCCAAAGCAAAGCTAAAGTGATGTATGAGGAAATTATTTTTTGTACTTCACTCCTCCTAATAACCCCTTACATTTCAGCTAAAAAATAAAAAGGGGTAAATAAAAATTAAAGCACATAAATAATAAAAAAATATATTTTAAAAAATCATTTCTATTCACTTCAATTGGGAAGGCACAACAGTTGTCACTGTCATTGTCTCAAACCCCTAGAGATATGGTCACTCCTTTCCTATTATTAGGGTTAACTATATGCCCACTTTATTTTAAACATGTCCTGATTTACCTCCCTCTAAGCCACTTTTTTACAAAGGCTGACAATCTTTAATTGTTTCTGTCTTTTACTTCCTAACAGGAATATCAGGATTTCTCTGTTCGCCTTATACTTATCAGAGAAGTTAGCCAAGATTTGTTCATGATGATGGTTTTTGCTGTTTGTTGATGATGTCCTTGGTTCAGAGTTTCTGCCAGGTGTTTACTGGACCCCAGAAGCCAGAACATAACAAATTGTAAAGCATAAGGTTTCTCATTAGGATTTTTTTAAAACACATTTGTTGTTGTATGTCAGAATAATCTTCCTCTCCAAATACTCACTCCCACTTTGAATCTCTCTTCAGTTGGGTTCTTTTGACAGCGATTTCCACCTGCAAACCATGTGTCAAAAATACACCTTTTGTGATGTTGAGGAACACTGAGACTTCCTAAAATATCAAGTCTCCAAACCTAATTTTGATCTCTTGATTTATCCATTAAGTATGAGTTGTTTTCATTCCCTCTCAATAAACCAAATATTCACCCTTTGCAACTTCTATCCTTTTGCAATAAAAGATGAATGTGTATTCTTATATCAGCAGACTGACTGCCACAGAATTATTTTATTTTTTAGAAGAAGTGAGGTATGAGCATCAGGATCACTATGCCCATGGTGTGGAAACAGACTCTGGATGTGAGATATAAGGATTAGAAACATTAAGTATATTTTCGCTTTATAGGATATTATTTCTTTTTCATGTGACTTTACCTTCAGTTTTATGTGATTGGAAGGCTTAATAAAAAAGGAGGACATTTAAACCCGCCTCACATTATTTACTTCATGCAGTCAACATTCACAAGCATCAAAGCTTCTCTTTCAGTGCTGTATCAAAAACCATGAAGCTTTAAGGCTTGGCCAAAGAATCAACACAAACCTAAAGAAGAGGCATCAGCTTATGAGACTGCTGACAGAATGGATTAAACAGACGTTTGAAAGTATTGCCAATGCTGGGGGAGAAAAAAGAAAAGCCTTCAGTTCTACACTTTCTTTTAAACTAAGAAGTCCAGCTTTTGTAAACTGTTCATTTTGCTGATGCTCAACAAATACCTACTGATGAGATGACATCATCTGCTAATGAAAATAATTGCTCAAAGGCTTAACCCTGTTTTTGTTTTAGCCCATAAAATATATGGGCTATTCGAGCTTTGATAAAAAAATAGAAGAATACGAATGGATTTTCGTGATCAAGGAAATGTTATAGTCCTTGTTTGAAAATGGGGTCAGACTGCTTTCGTATGTGGAATTGGATCACAGAAGAATAATTTTATTGTGGTGTTCCACAGAATTTCAGTACTTGCTCAAATTTGCTTCTTCTTTGCCCATTTATTATTAGCTGTTTTAGTGCTAGGGACAGGTACTATGGTGGGTTTTATTTGTCAGCAGTGCTGCATTATCCGTACTGGGAGATTATGCTTTCCCTGATGGCTGCTGCTTCCTGGCTGCTGCCTCCAGTTCTTCCCCATCTACAGCTTGTCTGGCTTCTCTGTGCAAAACAAGAGTGGCAAGGAACAAAATGATCTCTATATATTATTGGTCTGTCTTTGGGAATGAAGATTCTCCCCAGACTACTCCATAGCAGGATTGCAGCACAGCTGGGAGTCAGAGAGGAACACTGCTGTTTGCTGCTTTTCCAGACACCTTGTCAGCATTAGCTGCCCTGTCCAGAGATCCACAGAGGGACAGAAAAAATCCTGTGGAAGTAGACAGAATTTTCATCTATCTACTGTTGTCTACTTTTGCATGTTATTGTTCTCCTGGAGCCAAGAGAACAGAGCAGGCAATGGAGACATTCATGGAAAGCACACATACATAAAATACATTCAGGTAAAAATAGCTTTAGAGTCAAGGAAGGGAAATCTCTTTAAGATCTTCTGACCTCTTCCAGAGAGCTGTGTCAGGCAGACAGACAGGGCCAGAGTAGGGTGCCCACTGTCACAGCCTTCAGACCTGAGACTTGAAGATGTCAGGCACTTCTGTTATTTCCTTCAATTCTCATCCATTGTACTGCAAACTCACCTTCACCACTGGCATTTTCCGCTGTTCCGTCACATCCAATACTAGGCCCTTTGTGCATTCCTGGCACACCTCGAGGCTTGGAAAAGGGGAAGGAGAGTTTATGGATTAAACCGTGCTTTCCTTTAAGACCCGAAATCCAAATCACTCAGGGTGTGCAGGTCAGATGTCTCCAGGGGCTGGGAGCAGCTGGGAATGCCCCAGGGAGGCAGGGGGAGACCTCACAGCCCAGGTGTGTCCCACAGGCAGCCGGGGAGCAGGGCAGGCTGGGGGAGCAGGGGAGGCTGGGAGGAGCAGGAGAGACTGGGGGGGAGCAGGACAGGC
>VYZT01029257.1:103543-128051 GCA_013400735.1 Pomatostomus ruficeps | reverse complement strand
AACAGGCTGGGGGGGCAGGGCAGGCTGGGAGGCAACAGGACAGGCTGGGGGGCACCAGGACAGCCCCAGCCCCTATGTCCAGCAGCCCTGGGAACTGGCTGGGGGAGCTGGAGGCTGGCGATGCTGCAGTGTCACTGGGGCCAGGATGGGTGGCCCTGCGGAGTCTGAAATAGTGACCTGAGCCATGGGCAGAGGGACACCCCAGAGAGACTGCACAGGGCTACCATTACAGGGCCACCATCACAGGGCCACCATCCCAGGCCCATCACAGCCCTCAGCACCTAGCCACAGTGTCCCAGAAATGCCCAGCGACAGCAGAGTTACTGCAAACCCAGTGCTGAGAATCCGACCAGTAGAGCAGCTGTAAAAGAGCCATCATATAGCTCTTGGGCCCTGCATGTCACAGCAGTTTAGAACTGAAGGGTGGCAATAGTATGACTGCTTTTCCTGTGTACAAGTGGAAGTGAGATCCAAGTCAAAGGGCACAAGCAGTGGATTCCAGACTCCCATGGCAAAAAGGCTGCCCTCAAAGGTGTGCTCACACAACTCCTCTGAAGAGCATAACAGAGGTACCGATAAAGAAAACAAAAAAGCTGTACGTGGGGAAGAAGAACAAGAGCACAATGCGATGTTTAGAAACACAGATAATGATGAACAAATAATGACCAATGTGCAAAAGAGGAAACGGTTATAAAATGGTGGTGCTCATAACAAGTCGAGGAACGGAACTTCAGCAAATGCTGCTTTATTGCTAAAAGATTAAATTTGGTGCTGACGTGGGTGAGGATGCATTAATGGTTAAGATGGCTGTGCCTCATAACTCTGACAGCTCTGAAGCTCTCAAACCAGGGGCCTGAACACCAGATAAAAAGAGAGAACTTTTGTGGTTTTACTAACTTTTGGACACTGAACAATTAAACACCATACTTCCTTTGACATTGTGTCATACTTAAGATAATTCTTTGAAAATTCCTTTCAAATTAAATGAATTCCTTCCTTTTGATGCAACTAGAAAAGCATTGATATTGAACTAGAATAAAACTGTCATTCATTTTCTCAGAGTACAATGACTTGGCCAAGTCATAAGCTACATAAAGCCCTCAACTTATTACATGCCTATTTTTAAGCAAAGTTTTAGAACTGCATTATGTGGAGTAATCTTTTGACATTTCCATCCAAAGGAACTATTAAAAATCATTTGTCTTGCTGCACTGCTGGGCATACACTTTTCAGAAAGATTGACTAGCACATGCCACTGTATTTGAGGGGTTTCACAGGTGTTCTTTATCTTTTGAATACTAATATGTCATAAAAAAGCATGATCTCCTGAAGTTTGGTAGTGCCACTCATTACATCAATCTTTCACCTTTATTCACCAATTCCTCTGAAAGTGCTCCCTCTGAAATTCAAGAGCAATATATTTTTAGTGAATTCTATTTAGAAGACATAACTAATTTTCTTAGTCATGCTGTTTGTTTCCTTAGTTATGCCATTTGTTTCTTTGTGGAAAAAAGAAAAAATTCAGATTCTTCTCTGTGAGTGGAACTTGGTCCTTGAGAATGAATCTGATTTATTCAAGGAATACGCAATTCAAGAAAGTAAATATATAACTTCAGCTCTCAGTATCAGTAATTCAAGTTTCATTCCTTCCATGGAGTTTTGTTATTTTATACAAGTTTATACCTTTGGTTCAAAAATGCTTAATGATAGACTATAATAATTATGCAACATCTTGTGAAATGCTTTGTTTAGCAACACTGGCTTTGTTTTGAGAATGGCAGAATAAGTTGGTTTTAATTCTGTGTCCCTGATATTGACTTTTTTTTTAAGCCTTTCTGTTGGATAGAAGGAGGAATGTCACTGGCAAAGCAAAACACTTTTCCTGTGGACATCTTTAAATTAATGATTTATTGACTAAGTATAATTACAGAATTTTAATTTTTTAAAATCAGTTGCATTGATACAGAGTTGATCAAGCATTATCAATATTCTCTAGCCACTCTTTCATTCTTCTATGACTGTAGTGATTTCAAAGGCATCCTGAAATGTCTGTAGGGCTACAATTTGACTGGCAAGATCAACTTCCTGCATCTAATAATAATAATCCTTCTTTTCAGCTTATTTATGAGTATTTTGTTCTTCATCTTTTAAGATCCCTCTGCAGGACACAGAGGGTTTTTTCAGCTTTTTCCTAGTCAAATATATGAAATATGCTGATTTAAAATAATGATACACTAAAACATAGCTCTAACCAGAAACCCCCAAGATGGTCATGGCTGCCTTGAGGAAGTGTCACACAGGCTCCCTTCATTCCTTTCCCTTTGCATACTGCTGCTCCTGCATTCAACATCTATTTCCCTCTTTGATTAAACATAAGCCAGCTCTTGCTCTGCGGATTTGCAGTAAGACTTCAAATACCTCAGCACTTAGGAGCCAGAAGTGTTCTTCAGGCAGAATAGCACATAAATGTTAATTTAGCATGTTCTAGACTGAGGACACAATTCCTCCCATTCATGTACATTGGTTTTACACTGCTTTAATTCTGCCAACTTTAGCAGAGTTCACCTTGATTTCAACTGCTGAATAAGAGCCTGAGTGAGGCACTAGGGTAAATCAGGCCAAAAAAAATAGCAATCATATTTTTTTATACATATATAGTAATTCTAAGTGTAGTTAGTAATTCTAAGTGTAGTTCCGCACATCCAGTTACAGGGACTGTTGTCATATTTCCCATAAAAAAGGTCACACAAAATAATGATTGACTAATTTCTGTCAGCTGACAGCTAGTTGAGAGCCAGCAGTAAGGACAGAGGGCTTTCCAGCCCAGGGGTTTAAAGTGCTAAAGCCTGCATTTGCATCTGCTTTTTATTGTGTAACACATTTGTATCACTCTCTGAAATGCATCTTATATGTAGAAAACTTACTGTGTTTTATTTTCATAATTTTATTGATTCATTTAAAAGTGTCTTTGTTTTTTTCAAGGTTCAGGTACACGGTGACACAATTTTGCCACAATTAGAACAGAGTCTACCAGGTGACAGGGTGGGAATACAGATGAGTGAGGCCCCGCTGGTTGATTCAGATCTAGAATTCAAATCTCTGGAGAAAAAACTAGCAATCTTTGGGCTACACCCAGCCTTGGTAGAAAAGGGCAAATTCATTGAAGAATCTGGTGTTACAGCCGCTTTGCCAACAAAGAAGAGTTTGACAAAACAAACCTGAAGAGTTCCAGCTACTTATATTTAGAATCTGACTTAAAAAGACAAGCTACAAGGATGCCTGCCTGCCTCTTCATTGAATATCTGGTTATATTAAGGCTCTTACTCCTCAACTTCAAAGCCATTCATCAGATTGGCCTAAGCTACTATGGATGACCTCCCAAGAGAGCTCCAGTCCACAGAGCTCTCTAGAGACAAAGATAAAAACTGAAGTTAGGACTATGGAAGACAGAGCTCTCCTGACCACTCACCCACAATGTGTCTCCATGCTCAAAGAGTTGAGCTCCTCTGGGAATCCCAGCTTCTTCAGATCAAAGTGTAAAATCCACCCCCTAAACATGGTCTTCCCTGAGAATGAAAGATAAAATATCCTGATGTTGAGGAGGTGATGAGAGAGCTATGGCGCTTTTTAATGTGTTTACTTTTCCAGCCTGGAATGTGCTCACACAGTACAATGCTGGAGTGCAACAAAACTGCTCCAGCAGGCAGGGGGGTCATTAATGGCAGGCTCTGTGCTGGGAAGAGACTAAACAGGAGAGACAGACACAGGGATGCAGGACTGTGACTCGCTGCAGTTTAACCGTAACAAGTGACTTTGGTGGTCTCCACCTTGCACTGTGCTCAGGGTGGTCCACATAAATCAGCAGGATCAGCTTTGACTAAGGATGTTTCTCATTTGTTGCCTCTCTCAGATTAAAAGGTAAATTTTCAGATCCAGAAGCTGTGATCTGATCTTTTCTGTGCCATATATTTTAATTTGTGTGCCCTATACAGAGGAAACGATGGTGGCGTGTGAAATACAAAGACAAATAATGGTTCTATTATGCTGTTATTAAGCCCTGCTAGTCCAGTACTGCATGAGTTTGAGTACAGTCACACATTTACTATGTAACTTGTCTGCATACATTCCTCCTCTTCAAAATGGCTTTGGTTTAGTGGTACAGGTACAAAACAAGCATTATCTTCCAGAACTTTTAAAGTTTCAGTATTTCTGCTACTTGCATTGGTAAAAATTTTATAAATTATATATAAATCCCTTAAACTATACATGACTAAAAAAAAACATTTTTACCAATGACCACAGCGTATTGAAAAACTACTACTTAGGTGACTATCTCAGACTGCATTGCTATTACCTCACTGAGCCTTAGTTCCAAGTCTTTTCTGTAAAATGGTAATTTTGTAAGAATTTATCTCTCATAGTTAGCAGTCATGAGTAGGTTTGAATTCCTCCTTCATTGCTTATGGAGAAGCAGCACATCTAAGACAAGCTGAGGGTCTGTTTACACTGCAGACTGCTGTACTGCAAAGGTACATGCTCTACCCTCATATAAGATTAAGTAGCCTCTAAACTTACTTGAACCAGCTTTAAAAAATCCAGTCTAGAGTCAGCATCTTCCCTGGTAAAACAGCTGCTGACATCTGATCTGTTTTGGCTTCTTTCTAACACATTACTTATCAGATAGACACAAGCACAAGGTTAGCATTTTCATTCTGTTTTGTTCATCTGGGATTTTTGCTCTGTATATTTGATTACATAGAAATGGTTTTAGTGAAGGCCTTGTACCTGCAACATAGAGCCAGTTTAGCCTCCTGTCCCTGGTTAATCCAGCTGAACATCCGTGGAATTTCTCAGGAGCACTCAGTTAAGCACATACCTGCATGTCTGCAGGCTTCAGGCCTCCACTGTACACATATTTGCACCATACATTTGTGATTACATACATTAATTGTTGTATCTCCTCTAAGATTTAAAGTGATTTAAAAGATTCTGGACATTTATTAAACTAGACACTGGACTAAATCCTAAATTCAAGTAAGTCAGCAATAACATAATAGGGGCAATGTAACTGAGATGAGGCTGCTGATTTGAAGTGCACTATTTGGATTTTTACTGGTGTTGTAGAAATTAAAATCTGGCCCATAGTAGTATTGTTTCAAACCTGAAAAACCTTTCCACAGCTATTTTTCCTTGGCACTGATAGGGCCGTAAATAAGTACTTACCCGATAAAATGAATATGGTACATGAAATACTTCACCTTTGTATTCTTGCAATGTATGTAGCCTCATGCAAGTATAGAAATGGATTAGACATTCCTCTTTGGTTAAGAGATATATCAGTGCATAAAGTCACAGTCTGGGTTCATTTAGCCTTTTCATTTGTAGTGCTCCATATTACATGAGTGCAGATCTATTTGAATCTGTTTAATATTCATGATCCTCTCACCAGTCTGAGTGAAAGAGATAAAGCTTTTGATAGCAATCTCAGCAACTTGATTAACAATGCACTAATCATCACTACCATTGACCTGATTCAGAAATGTTTTCAATTCATCCATCACTTTATAACCAAAGATGATTGCATTACCTTACCATTTTTTATTTAAATAAAACCACATGAGCTGTAAATATCTTGCCATTTTACTAAATGCACCTTGGTACAAAATTAATTTATTTTTAAAACTAAATACCAAAATGACCTATAATAACCAATTAGGGCAGGAGCATAGGGAAAACGTATCACAAGTGGTCTGCAATAAAATCAATTCACTTTGACTTCACATCAATAAATGTTAAATTGTGCCAAGGAATTAATTTTGCAATAAATTGTTATTGTTGTTATAAAATCTAACTAACACATATTACCAGGAGTAATTATCCATATATCAGAATGCATTGAATGTAGAGTGTGCACTATAATTACTCCCAAAATTGCTTATCATTCAAATGGTAATTTTAGGGATAATGTTTCTTTAACTATAACTTTATAAATTTCATCTGAAATTTATTTTAGGGGTTTTTTTCTTTACTTGGTACTGCAAAGAAAACAGAAAACAGACTGTGAAAAATGCAACAGATAATAAATATGGTAATGTAGTTTAATCAGTATGTCTTACTTTAATATATAATTGCCAAATTTTGCAACACTATTAGTAAAGTGAGATACCTCCTTTTGAGTGGAATTTCCTTCATGAATGCTGACTGGAATCTCCAAGCCTATTCATAGTAATAGGCAGAGTACGGCACTTTAAAAATATTAGCATCCAAGTCTGTGTGAATATGGAGCCTGTAGGGGTCATTAAATGTTTTCCTTACATAATGAATTTTTCTCTTGTCCCAGTATTTGTGTTCAGGCTGAAGTCCACGGTCACATGGGTTTGGTTCAGAATTTGGAAACTGTAATATCAATGACCAAACAGATTTAAAAAAAAAAAGGTTAAGAGATTCAAGCCTGTGTATTATTTTACCTTTTGTAGACCTGAGAGCATTGCAAGGCTAATTCCAGAATGCAGATACCACCCTGCTTTTAATACTTCTTAATTGCTGTGATTAAACTGTGTCAATCATTAGAAGGTTGTAATTATGATGATTGTTCTCAGCTCACCTGAAGCCTTCTGATGGGGTTTGCTGTTTTTAATTTTTTAGGTTTCTTAGCAACATCATATATCTGAATTTCTGAACATCCCAGGTCATAGAAGAATATTCCTGGAGAGATGTCAGTGTTTTGTATAACTGTGTTATCAGGCACAGAACCAATGACATCTAGGTACAATTCCTGACAGTATCCAGGTGCTTTTTCATGGATTAGTGAAAATTAGTGGTGTTTGTTTAGTTTCATCATCACTATCTGAACTAAAAAAATTTTGGCAAAGTCTGTATATAGGGCAGGGAGTTTGAATGATTTTATTCTCAGAACTGGTCACTGGGGTTAGACAATTATAAAAGGGAGAAATCAAGGCAGCTCAGCTCGTGCTGCTGTGTGTGGAGCTCTTCGTGTAACAGGAAACTCAGTCTGTGCAACTGCTATTGCTGGCTAGGAACAGTGACACAGAACAGTTCTTTGCACATTCAAACTCCATTAATATGGTGATTAACTTTGTTTGGTGATGAACTTTGGGGCTTCTTCTGAAATAACACTATTCTGTTGAATATATGCTTTATGTTACCTTGTTTTCATAACCACATATAGTAGATCAAATCAGAAAACACAAACGCTTTTGCAAGTATTGTAGAAAGAACTTCTTAAAGACAGATGTGAAATGACATGAAAAATAATTTTATATTCTATGGGTGCTACTGAATTTTCAGTTTCATCAGAAAATATTGGTGCGGATGACCAAATCCCTTGTTTTTCAAATGTCTGTAACAGAATTTTCTAACATTTTCTTTATTGCCCTAGGTTAACTGCTTATGTCTAAAAGCCCAGAGTGCTACCAGGAACCCAATCACTTCCAAGAATTATCATGATCATGACCATGAAATTGCACTCTCATTTTTGGAAGTGATCAATACATATTGTAATGATGAAGTAGGAGATCTCTAAAATATTGTCCACATCTTGTAGTTGTAAGGAAACATTTCTGTAATGAGCAAGACATTTTAAACCTCCTGGAACAGCACTGTGAAAAACTTCACAATATGGGGTGCATGTGACTTCTCACACTTCCCTTTGGACACCCAGTTTAACCCCATCCTGTCTAGGTCAATCCTAGTTAGGTGATTGATGTAAGCCAGACTCCAAGAGCACACAGAGAGACTACATGAAATTGCTTTCCTATGATAGCTAAAGTTTGGTAACACAATTTTTATTGTCTGGAATTTCTTTTTACTTTTCTTGATGTCATTCCTGACAGAAATGTCTCAGAGATACCCAAGGATTTTTAAACCACGAGCTGCTAAGTACTTTTGAAGATCCTGACACAGTAAATTTTTAGGAATATTAAAGTGATATTTTAAGAATTAAGAAAGAAAAAAGTTTAAAATTTAAGGTAGCCACAAGACATGTATAGCCCTTAGAGCCTCTTCGTGTGAATTCACTAAATGCACCTTTCACTTCTAGTAGGTGCTTCTCATTCAATAGTTTCGTAGATTTGAAAAAGTTTCTATTCACATTACTCTTAAAACCCTTCTGAAGTGAATAGTTTTTACCCAATGCTTGATTATTTAATAGATAATCTAGACTTAATTTTGGTAAAGAAAAATATGTGTCAGCTTAGCCATTTCATACTAAAATACATAGCCTAGAGAAATGTTATTTTAAAGCTGTTTGCCTCCTTAATTGCAACAGTCTGTATATCTATTTGTCTAGACTCCATCAAGGGCACTATTGTAGCTGGAGGCATTGGTTTGAAGAAGACTAAAGGGCTACATCTTGTCAAAGCCTCAAGTAGGAATTACTGCCTTTCTTGCCACAGTTCACAGCTGTATTATGTCACCAAATCACATCACAGTGTAATCAAAGATGAATAAAATATTTTTTTTTCTTTACCTTAAACGCTTTCCTTGTCAATTACAATCAAAGGACATGATTTCAGGTCTGTCAGTTTGCTGGGTTCTCTCCTCCTGATGACTCCAAAACTGTAATCTGCTAAATATAAAATGAATCAGAGAAGTCTTAGAATGATTCTGCTATTAAGAAGAAGAATGTTTTTCTCCCACAGGGGACAGGAAAGTAATTGGTCTTTAAAGAAAGAAATCAAAGATGTTAAAAAATTACCTTTTTTGGTCCTTTCCTCTCCACCTTTGGCTTTTTGGCTTTTTTTTTTTTTCTGTATTAAACCTTCAGCCATTCAGTGTTCTTCTCCTAGGAAGACAGGCATAAGTATTCTAATCAAATCTGTCCAGTTTTGTGTGCCATTAGAGTAAACATTTAACTGGCGTCTTGTTTGCTCCCTCACACCTTTCCCCCGGTATTATTGTCGACTGGGTGCTCAGTAATGGGCAGGCTGTACGCCTGCTGAAGCTCCAACTTCTAGGCAGTTTAGTGGCTTGATTACATCATTAACCATAATCAAAAACATTTCCCCAGAATGATTTTAGCTTGGTAGTAAGGACTGCTTCCTTTGATCTCAGTAGCAACATTTTACGATAGGTTGCTCCTCATTTACACTACAAATGCTGGCAAAAATGAAAGTGGTATCTTCCCTAGTAATACCAGATAAAATAAAATAACTGGTTCAGCAGTCATACCAGCTGTTATCATTGATGAACAATGGCCTTTTTCTTGTAATAAAAATGTATAAACACATATATATGTATGTGTGCATGTATTATTCTGTACAGGGAAATTTTCTAATGTATATCCTTGTATTATATTTAGTAACCCATTCCTTTTCAGTATTTGAAATTTAGTATAAACTATGCCATTGGATTTGCAAAATGTTTTTAGTCATAGTAAAAAATTTCCTTGCACCTGCCCTGCTTGCATATAGACCAGAATTTCATTTTACGGCACTGAAGTCTTGTCAGAAGCCTCATAACAGATGTAGTTTCTAGCATCACTAATGATGTGTCCCTATTATAAGACTAGTGCAAGAGTTACAATTCATATCAGCTACCTACACTATCAAAACATCAATTGACCAATGGCTCCAAAGCTGAAAACCTCCATGGCAGCTGAACCTACTACAGGGAGGTTATCCCGGTGCTGTCCTGGAGCACTCCCAGTAATACACCACATGCACATCATAAAAATCACATTTGATCTGTAATATCTCCAGGACTGAGCTAGAGCTGACCCATGTGGGTGGGACAGACAGAGGATGTTCAAAGACCTTTATACTGGCAGCCCTTGATCTCTCCTGTGCTCTTCCTGTCGTATTTTACAATTGGTATTTTATGCTGGATCTAAAGTTTGCTGGGGGAAGATGGGAAGTGTTTTGTGGCCTGCAGCATGTGCCAAAGAGATAGAAAGGGAAGAATTGTTTTGTGGACCTCTCCAAGCTGTGCATCTTGCTTGACTTCTGGGGATTATGTTTGAAGTTCCAGCTGTTCAGACCCACATCCCTCCTTATTCCCAGCCGGCTGATCCAGGTACTGCAGGGTCACAGGACTCTCTCACCTTCCACTATCAGAGCTGGACAGCCAGGAGCTGGGTGCCTCTAGTTACTCTGAGTCCCAAGTCTCACTTGCCAGCAGATTTTGTAGCTGAAGAGTTTCCCCAAACCCTTATTTCTTTATTATTTTATTCCCATTTCAAAGCAAAAGTGCTGCAATGTACAAATGTCTAACAGGCATTTATCTTCCATATGCTTGCTTGAGGAGCAGTAGAAAAGGAAAAGGAAATTAGTGCCTTCTACTTGTTGGTTAAACCAAAGACATTTATTTGATGTTCTTCAGTTGCTGATAGTTTTGTTGTCTCTAATATAAGCATGAAAGTCATAGCAGAGTATAGAAAAAACAGAATCTGCTGAAATTGTCATCATCTTATGTCATCAACAGAGACAGAGCAATAGGGCTTTCTGTGATACACTTTCAGTTTCCAGCGATATCAATGGATAAAGGAAGAGTAGCAAAGAAGTGCCAGTGAATAATGGAAGGGCAGCTACTGGGCCCTTCCTTGGCAGGTATCCCACCAAGTTATAATGTATTTATGTGGATATTCCCTAGCTTTTCAGAAGAAAAACAAATACAGTCTCTAGTGGCCAAGTTTAAAATGGTGACTGCTTTTAGTAGGATGATGCTGCGCACAGTCTACAAACATGCAGACAGAGGAAGCAGACTGCCTGCATCCATCAACTTGGTAAATGCCTCCAGATTAGCAGAAATATTTTGAAACAGCCAACAATTATAAAAGAGTTGCTTGCCATTGCATAATTATTTTATAAACCACATAACATACAACTGTTACTTAGTCACAGAGGCCCTCTTCACACTGTACCATATGGCTAATGGCTTCTACAGCACATCACACCATACTGAGTACTCCTTCTCATCATACTGTATTGGCTACTGCCTCCCTTTGCTGCTAATGTCTGTGTTAGCCTTTCACTGCATGTTTATTTTATGAAATTGTGGCATCTGTTTTTGGTGTTTATTCTAAAATGACAATGCTATATTCCCAGCCTTAGCCTGAAAATCACCTCAGTATTAATTTCCCATGGTAGATTTAACTTTTTTGTTGTTGTTGTTATCTTTTTCTTGGGTCTCTGACAAACAAATCTTGACCTTTTTTGCATTTCGATTTAAAGTAAGGGGTTTTTTTGTTTCTTGAGTTCTGTTCCTGAGTGATTTGCTTTGGGTAATATTAGGTATTTTCATTCTGTTGCTGACAAACACCCTTTGTCTACACTGACCAAACTGCCAAATATTGAAATACAAATAGTCTTCTTTTTAATTCAGCTCCCAAACACCTTCATAAGCTTTTCACAGCTAATATCTAATTCTAGTCTGAAAGCTCTATTGCAGGACCTACACATCAGGGCCACACATAAAGGACATTTTTCGAAGTTTCAGTGGTATCATAGCAGCTGGGATATAACTTAAAAACAAAATAATTATGTGGAATAATGGTAAGCTTTTTTCTAAACTTCCATAACAATACTTTGAATGCATGACTAGAATTGGAATGGCATCAACCAATGTGTTTGATTCAGGCAAATCATTGATTCAGTCCCAGATACCAACAACAACTAAAGACACAGACACAGACATTTGTGGCATTTGTGCGCTCAGGTCCAACAGAAGCTATGTCTGACATTGGCCAAGTTTAGGCTGTGGAACTCGGTCCTTTGCAGTCCCTTTCTCAGGAAAATCTTGGAATCTCTTCTGCAGCCACAGACACTCCTGAACACCAGAAGCAGAGACAGTCTGTTGGCCAGAGAGCTGGCTCAAGGGTACCTACAAGGCTGGCAAAACCACAAATGTTTTGCATTTGCTTCTCCAAGGTGAATCACACAGAAATGTGGTGGTGACCATCTGTGTACAAGTGTTGTGCTCTTGGCCCCTGGTGTAAGCTTCACTGAGACTGAGAAGTCTGGTTTTGGCACCTGATCCTGCCCTTGGTAAAGCTGGTGAAGTCTGGTTTTTGCACCTGATCCTGCCCTTGATAAAGTTGGTGACTTCAGAAAGACCAGAATGAGGTCTTTGGAGAACAATCCAGTTTTGAGTTCCTCAGTGTTTTCACATTAATTTCCTGTGAGCAGTGTCCTGTGGGATGTACCTGGGCAGCCCTGCATGGCCTGGGACTGACTCCCCCACTAGCTCTGAGCTCACTTCAGCTTCCAGCTTTTGGGTTCCCCCCCACAATGTCCTGTTCTCTCACCCTGGAGACCAGCACTAAGCTAAAACCAATCTACTCACTCCATCTGCTCACAGAGAGCACAGTTACAGGGAACTAATCTACAAATGCAGGCATTTGCTGCACAGCAAAATTACTCAGATTTGTTCAAGTATTTTTGAAGCTGTCTCTGCTGCTCGTGGTGTTCCTCAGGCACTCGTAGTAACTGATACCAAGGGAAAGAGAAGAAAGACCCAGCACACCAACTTCCTGCTGAATACTGCATGCAGCAACTACAGAGCCTTAACTGCTTCTTAATATGTTTTTTAATTGGCCTGTTCTAGTTTAAAGTGTCTTGTGTTATCTTCTCCTTGTTTGGGTTTTTTTTTTCTAGATTTCCCACTGTGAAATTGTGTTGGTGAAGCAAAGTCAGAGTGAAACAGTGATGCACAATGTGTGCAGCCTAAACATGATTTCCGTGTATCAGTCTGCACGTGGAACTGACTACACTTCCAGTTCATCATTTGGAAAAAGCTGGTAATGCCAAAGGAAAAAAAGAAAAAAGAATAAAATATTTTGGGAAGAACAAGGAAGGAGAAAGTGTTTGTTAAATGCCTGATGAACAGTTGGAGAACTTTAGATCTGATTTCATTCAAAATTCTTGTATAACTAAGTGCAGTTTATGACTGATTAACACGACCTAGTGCTTGTTAAATGGGCATGGCTGCAGTTTTGCCAACTGCACTGAAACAGAAATGAGTTCCCACAGCAACGTCACACTAACGTTAGCACCACCTGAGTACTACCATTTATGCAAAACCCCAACATCTTACTGCTTATTTAAGAGAAAACACCCACTTTCCGTTGGGCAGAAAATCTTATACTTTTAAAGTTTTTTTCTCTATTTTTCAATTTTAACTTTTGCAAATCCTGGAAAATTATTTAAGGAAATAAAAGTTGTATAGAGAATTGCAAAAAATAGGAAGAAATAAATAATAGGAAAAGAAATATTAAAACTTTTCTGCTAAATATTAAGCAAATAAGGGAAGAATTTAATTAATAATATATTATCCAGACAATTGTTCTGGATTACCAGCCTACCTTTCATGAAATAAAGATTCATAAGGAGCCAATAGGTAAACTAAGCAATATATACAGTCATCAAAAAAAGGACCATCAAGTGGCATTAAGAGAGATTTATACTTCAATTGGACTATTGACTTTATGGAAAAATATCTTTACATCAGATATTCTGGTCTGTAGAACCATAGAGATGCACTTTACTGCGTTTCTTCTTGTCACACAGGTTATGGAATTGTCCTGTGAAACAAAGTTTGACTTTACCTTGTGGTTTCCTTTGCATCTCTGATATTTGAATTAAGGGTTATTCAAAAGCTATGCCTCATTTCCTTCCATACCTCCATCCTTAGACTGCTGTCAAGTATTATTTATTAACTCTATTACAGTACCACATTGAGGCCCTAATCAAGATTATGCCCCTACTGTGTTAACTCTGTACATTATAAAATAAAAGATAATCCTTCTCCCAAATTCTTACATCAATATAAGTGAAAGATATCAGCATAACATCTTATGACAGGGTAAAAAACTGAACTTTGTCAATGGATGATGGTCAGTGGCAGAGCCAAGACCAGCAGAACTTCTCAGCTCCAGCCCCCATTGCTCCCAGTCAGCAGGGATGTAACAAAAATGATGGTAAAAATTGTATGAGAGGGTTTTTTGCAAGAATTCATTTCATTCTTTTTTTACAGCTACCTGAATTGTCCCCTTGGACTGGCATCTCTGCCTTACAGAAACAAAGAGAATGTAACAGAATGCTTATTAGCAGGAAGAAGAAAACTAAAACTAAATTAGTTTAAAAGTCATTAACATGAGAGCAAGTATTTGTTCTACAGTATCTAATATTCTTCCCTTTTCAGTATCCAAGATCCACTCATTTTTGTCTATTCTCTCACTTCATTTTAGACAAGATGGAACCAGACTCTTTGGTCTCCTTGACCCAGTGAGCAAAACAGATATTTATATTAAAAGAGGTGAGGTTACTGCAAGCACGGAAAAAAAATCCCCTTCCATACTTACCCTCTGGTTTTTAAGAGATACAGCATCAACTAAATAGCAGGCAAATAGCTGAATCTGTTACTATCATGACAAGCTATTTTAACAATATATATTTTAGGGGAACTGTATTTGGTGCTTAACATATTAATTTGAGCTGTACCTGTCACTGAACTCCTTGATCCTATAGCTTCCTTTAAAATAGTAACAATTAGTACAGAAAGGTAGTTCTTCACAGTAGGAGTAGATTTTATGTTGATGTTCTTCTTTAACGACACAATTAAAAGGTTTCATTCCTGAAAGAAAACATCTCAATTGCACCACACTGTACTGGAAAGAGCCAAGTCACACATGAACAGCAGCAAGTAGAACTGGAATGATCACTTGAAACTATTTTCAAATGCAGACACAGACAATGACAAAGAACCACTTTCACAAAAGCAATTCCTGTTAAATAAACCTAAACTTAGTCAAGAACCTGGAGATGAAATCAGATAAATTCTACTGCCTACAACTGGGTCTAGGCATCTGCATTTAACAGGAACCTCAATACCTTTTACAGATGAATTGGGGCTGAGATATATGCAGGCTGAAGAGCTCTTCAGAGTCTGTTCCAATGAAAATATTGTCTAAGTACATAAGCATTAGAGCCGAACAAATAATTCTCAATGAATAATTTATCTGATTGATTTCCCCTTTTTATTCTCTCCCTCTTCAGAGGCTATGCACGGACAGAACAAAAAGTATATTGAATTTATTCATTATTTGAAATTATTCACAATCTTGTTCAGTGAATAATTCTAGGCCTGCAAATCCTTTGAACTGCGGACTTTGAGTAGCTAATTTGCAGCTCACACCATAAAGTGTGTAATAACGAACTAACCAGCTAGCCAAGCATAGTTTTTAATTGCAAGAGTCTGACATCTGAATGAGCCCTGTTTGAAATTCAGTTCAGTAGGTGTACAAATTCTCAAGCTAAAAAGTCATATTTCACAGGCATTTTTGCTACTTCAGCCCAAGTGATCCAAAGATGGGTTTGAAGTATTTGGATACAAGGATGCCCATTCACACAGTTCTGATAGTGCCCCTTCTCTAATGAACTTTAGTAATAAACAGATCAACGTATTTATGAGCAGAAACATTCCACTTAGTGTGAAAGCACGTAGCAATAAGACTAATAAGAATGTTCGTGTGATAATTTTTGCATTACTGAGAGTTCATATGGACAAAGTAGGGAAAGGAAAAGTATCACCTTGAAAAAGTGCAAACACTGAGTGGTGTCTGGCAAGTCTCCCCAGAGCCAGAATGATGTTCATTTTCTGTGCCCTCTTCCTTCTCTCCTTTATTTACTCCTGTCTGTCCTTGACAGAATCATCTGTTTTTAAAGTTAACTTCTTTGGGTCACCATATCACTCTTCTCCTTGAAAGACTGGCTACAGAGAGCTGATCAAAACAGAGGGTAGGTAGACAACCAGGGCAGGATTTCGGGAAAGGCTTTAGCATGCTTTAAAGCGTTTCAGTGTGGGGCTTGCTGAGGTCAGAGGCAGCATTAACTGGAATGTCTGCCACTTCTTTGGTGTTTCTGGGTATCTCTAGAGGTTTTCTCATAGCCTACCTTTGAACTTCAAACTTCTAGTAAGCTGGTGTATATCTCACTCCACAATTCTGATTGTGAATCTAACCAAAGAAAGAAGCTAGAGTTTATTTACCAGCCATCAATCAGCAAATAAATTATTTACAGATGTCTTCATTTATTTGACTCTTTCATTTATTTACTTATAGCTACAGCAAATACCACCACCAGACAGTGTCCAGATGGAAAACAACTACCCCACACTGGAACCGTATGCTTCCTAAGAGAAGTTGGGAAATTATTTGAATTTCAGACAGAAACAATTAGAAGTAAATTCAGGCCTGTTTTTGCAAGAAACTCCCCTTTGGACACAGATGCTATTAAATCTTTCTGACATATCACAAAGAAAAAACAGATTTGACCTTCAGAAAGAGGCTTAGGATACTCTGAGTCCAAACTGAACGATAATCCTGTGTAAGTGGCAACTCAAGAGTAGACTCTAATCTGTGCACTGTGTCAAGTACGAGAGTAACCAAGCCATGTAGTTTAGCCACATACATGTCACCTGAGGCTCAGAGACAAGCTAAATGTAGCACGTCACAATTTACAGAGAGAGGAGAAGTGCTTTAATTACACCAGACAAGAATTTATTAGAATACTTCTGGTAGATTAAATTGGTATATAAAACCTTACATTACTTGAAGCTGCTTAACAAAGTCTACAACTACTTACAATTAAAATCACTGAGATAAAATGGGAGGACAGTGAGATTGATCTACTATAGATAAGTATAGATGACAAGGAAGAATATATCTCTATATTCTTCACTGGCATCTCACACACCTCACAAATCCAGTGAAAAACAGTTCTGCAGTAATATCCAACACTGGGAGTTCGCAGTTTGAGACCTTCTTCTCTGCATTTCCAGACTGTGTTGAAACAGAATCCAGACGATCATCTGGATCATTAGAGTCCAAAGCCCTACAGACCCCACATCAGTGCTCAAATGGCAGAAATGATAGCTTTCATCTGCACTCCTGCAAACACAGACACACTGTCATTTGCTCCTGCTGCGGCCTTGTATTTTGAACTTCAAGTTTCACTGGGTTGTACCTTACAGGCAAAGTGGGTCCCTTCTAATTCTAGACAAAAATTAAATTAATTCAATTTCCAAACATCATTTAAGGATGTTTGTGTTCCCAGATATGTGGTCATTTGGAGCTATGATTTTGTTCAGTTCTGGCTCTTTCTGTTATTTCTTTCAGGTGATATAATCAGATAGAACCCTTGCAAGAATTCTCCCGAGGAAGGATATTAGATGGCAGCTTGAAATCTAATGCAGTTCTTGGGTATTTAAAGAAATAAGTATTCAGGAAACAGATTCTACGCAATAAAAAGAGTACAATGCTGTACTCGAAAGAACTGCATGGCCATCTTGTTTAAATAAGAGACAAGAAGATGATCAACATCATGACATTAATAATAAAGCTGGAAGTCATAACTATGGAACTAATCTATCTTGGAGGGAAGAGTGTATTTCTGTATTTCCTGTCATGGAGGGAAGAGCAGATTTTTGCCACATAAACTGCTTTCTACATCCAAAAAGATGGGTTTCATCAGAAAGCTTATTTCTTGTTGTAAAGAAGCTGAAATATTTTGGAGGTTTGCCAGACATCATGAAAAGCTGAGTGTTGTAGGGATTTCTTCATATCAAGGACTACATGTCCCATTACATGAGAAGGAAGAAAGAAAAAGCCTTGAAAATCCTTGTACACACAAATTCCAAAACTTTTAGAACAGCACTTCACTTTTTAGGAGATTGAAAGGTGCTTTTCATAATTGAAACAAGCAGGAGACCAAATTTGTTAAAACAAAAGTGGTTTGGGCCAGGACACCAAGCACAATTGAATTTCTGAAGGCTTTGCTATAGCGAGGCAGAGAGACCTTCCTTCAGTTTTTCCTGTGCAGGAATCTGGGAATTGGCTTTGCCTTGGTTGACCTTCCCTGAGAGAAAACAGAGCAGCATGGAATGTTTCGTTCCTGGACGCCATTACCTAAGGATGGAACACGGCTTGTCAGCCCCAGACTCCAGCTGATACACGCGGAATTTAACAGCTCCAAAATCCTTCACTTGCCAAGCATCTCCCGAAAATTCCATTATGCAGACAGAAGGTGATCTCCATAAATTTAATATCTTACAGATCTTCTTTCTGTTATTCACAATCAGCCTTTTACATTTTCAGCTCACAAAAGTACAGATGGGATTCACTAAACAGTAAAGAAACTAAATTTACTTACACCTTCAGTTATATTTCAACATTAGTTTACAAACATGAAGCTGAGTCTCAGATCATAAGCAAACTAAATATACTTATAAAATTAAATCAGCCTATCAATGATATGGTTTCAAACTGCAATTCTCTTCCCAGTTTTTGTTTTGTTTTTCTGATATAGAATTACTTTTTTCCAAGGCTAAATAAATAGCACATGGGTCAATCTTTAGGTCACAAGTTCTATCTTTTCATTGCCAGGTAATATTCATAGCACAGCAGGGCTAAATGATGCTCCACAGTTTGAGGACATTTGAGGAATCTTTGCTGTGATTACTTTAAGCGGTGACATTTAAGTGGCATGAAGTGGACATCTAAATCTGTGGACTTTGGAATGAAAACTGTTGTGGGAAGATATTTTCAATGGTCGGCAGAAATGAGCATCCATTAATCATCTTCCTTTTCAACAAACCTTGTTTACATTGCCCAAAATTAAACAATTTAAGTCATTTTGACACAATCCCATCCTTTTAAGGATTCTGGAGCTTTTCACTCCCTGACACTAACCTGAATAAAGGAGCCCACAATTGGAGACAGCACCCAAGATGTGGCCTCACCAGTATTAATTTGAGAGGAAGAATCACTCCTTCCCTCCCCTGGCAACACTAATGCATTATTGACTGATGTCCAACCTGGTGCCCACCAGGACCTCTAGGGTCTTCTCTTTCCAGCTGCTTGGACTGTGCTGGTGCCTGCAGTTATTCTTTCCCAGGGGCAGAGCACTGGGTTTCTCTTTGCTGAACTCCATGAGATTCCTGCCAGCCCATCTCTCCAGTCTGTCGAGGCCCTGGGAAGCAGCAGCACAGCCCTCTGTTTTATCAACCACCCCAAGTCTTGTATCATCCTCCTACCTGTTGAGGGTTCACTGTCCCACCATCCACATCACTAACGCTGGGCACTGCCCACCTCAGCAGTGACCGGTGGAGCACACCGTGGGCCTTCAGCTGGGCATTGTGGGGCTGCTGAGCTCCTGAGACTTCTGCCGACCTCACTGTCCCACTTCCGAGTCCATGCGACATCTGTGTGTCTGTGAGAGCAGCATGGGAAGCCATGGCTAAAGCCCTGCTGAATTGCAGACACACAGGATTGACTGCTCTGCCCTCACCCACCAAACCAGTCATCCCACCTGTCAGGCTGGAGAAACAAGATTTCTACTTTATAAGTCAAAGCAAATTGCTCCCAGTCACCTTCTTGTCTTCAGATCATTGGAAATGGTTTCCATTCAGCAGCAAGTTGTTGGGGTTTTTCTTGATAGTATTCACCTCAAAATTTTTTATGGATTAAAAAAATCTTTTATTAATAGTGGTGTATTAATGGGAACAACAAATAATATAGACAAGTGGCAAAATACTCCAGAACTTTAAAGGTAGGGCAGAAATCTAAGCTAGGATAAATTTTAATTCTCTTAATTAACAGACTTTTAATGAAAAAACAAATTCTGAGAGACATTATTAAAGGAAGTTTAGATTCTAATTATAGTTTATCAGAAAAATATTTTTAAACATTGAAGTAATTTTTACTTTGAAGATTGAGAATGATCATAGTCTCTTCATGGGCAAAACCTTTCTTGCTCCCTTTCAGTAGTTTTTTGCCTGGGTTTGTTTTTATGTTTAACAAAAAAACCCTTTTGCTAGTGAAATCATTAACATAAATCATTAAAACTACAGTTTCTCTAATAAATCATTAAAAGGTACAAACATGAACAATGAAAAAACTTTCTAAAAAAATTCTGTTCTGATGAACAGTTTTGTGCTAACTCCACTCACACAGAACTTCAAAACATTAAAAACGGTAAGGTCAGGGATTTAATTTTTCCTGAAAAAGTGGTGGAAATCACATCCTGTAAGTGCTGGTTCTGCACTAGGAACCCATTGGTTGTGATCAACAGGAGAAGGAGGCTCCAGCCACCCCTGCTCTCCTCTGGTGTTGTTGCTATGGCAATGCTAAGCATCAGATTAGACCAGCTGAACAGAGTGACATGCTGTGTGCTCCCTGAGCCCCGGCTCTGCTCTTTCTTTTGTTGTTATTTTTATTAAAATAGCAATACAGGTTGTTTGCACTGAACATGTGTAATAATAATGTGTGAAAGAATAAACTCATTAGACAGCAGAAGGTATCGTTAAGATAAAAACCTCGTGGCAATTCAAAAGAAAAAGACAAGCTGTAAGTGTGATAAAACCTCACATGCCAAGACAGAGCCAAAAACTGGATGAAAACATCTCTGCAGTCCCATTAGCACATTAATATTCATCGGTGGTGTTTAGGGATTTTAAACTCTCCTTTCAACCCATTGTCAGAGGTAGGCACAGACTCTGCAGCACTGACCCAAAGTGGTGTAGAACATTCTAAAAACAGGGTACCAGAACTCTACAATGGAAATCTCCTAACTAACTTAGAGCATCTTAAAAGAGAGAAGTATAGAACAGTAATTAATAAATGAAAGCTTGAAACATAATTTCCATTGCCTTTTGGATATTTCACCTTAAAAAGTACATTTGGTGTCTTTCACTTATCTACTCCTCCTTAAAGGCTGCTTATGCTTAGCATTAATGTGGGGTAGGGTCCCAAATTAATGATAAAATCCCCTCTCTTCTTGGGTACATATGAATACACACACAAACACGAAGACGCGGGCATCTTTGCTCTAGAAAAGGAACGCAGAGTCTTAAGAGGCTGCAGGTTTCAGAGATGCACATATTGTGGGAAAAGGGAAACCAGAAAAGGTTCACTTGTTTGAGTCCTGTGCAGCTGGTCTCTGTCCTCCTGGTAACTCAGGATCTGGCTGGCACATTGGCAGTGTTTTTCAAATTCCATGCACTCTTTTGATACTTAAGCACTGTGACTGAATAGCTTTTACTTAGCAGGTTTCCTCAATAAAACCCCAATCAAGCTGAAAGAAATTGTTTAATCCATGACTTGGTCTAAGGCCAGGTCAAGTTGGTCTCATTTATCATCTTTTTAAGGTGGAGCTTTTAAATATGGACAGATGAGACAGCTCTAAGTGTTGGAACCCATATGGAGAAGGTATGGCTCCATTACTATTAACAAGTCATTGTTAATACTTCTTTGCCAAAGTAGCAGAACCCAGCGCCTGGTCAAACATAAAAGCCTTTGAAGGTTCTTATGGGAATTCAGTTAGACTTTTGCTGTGTAAATGCACAATTTGTTTCTACTATATAGACCTTGAAATGAGGTAGATCCCAAAGGCTACGGGAAAACATCTGCAAGATCCTGTATGGGTCAAATATTCTACTGGCATGATTTTCTCTTTGAAAATTGGTTTACAGATGGTTAGCAAGGTGTTCACAGTGTTCAGTTTTATTATTTCATTGTTGGCATTTGCGTCCAGTGCTCTGAAAATAACTTTGTGGATTCAATACAATAACTACTGCCTAAAGGAAACATTGTTCGGTTACGTGAGGAAATTAAAGCAAGTCATTTCATCTCTTTTATTACCATTTATTAACTTTTCTCCATATGTGAAGTCAGAGAATTTAGAATAGAGTTTCAGTAGAATTGCTCTTTTTGAAGCCCAATCCTGCTACTTTTACTTTCAGGCTTGGCACTGGCCAGATTCATTAGCCAGATTCTGCAGAACAATTCTTTGTCCTGTTGTGTATCACCCTCACACTCTGTCCCTTCATCAATACAAGCAGCCCAGGGAGAGCAGTGCCACAGGAACAGTGATCATTAGGGGAGGGGCAGCTCGTTTGAGAGCTCTTGTCCTAGAAAACAAGAACTATGGATGTGGATGTTCTCTACAGACAAGGTGATCAGAAAATGGTAGTTTCAAAAGAAATACTATTTTTCTCCATGACAAGACAGGGAATAGTTTCTTAAATTGCTGTTTACTGTCAAGAGAACTTTGACACAGTGAAGGGATTCATCTTGGGAATTGCCTTATTTCATTTAAAATAATCAAGGTAATGGGGCTGCATTTCTAATCTCTGCTTAATCCTAGGCGTTGATTTAAGTTTGGGCATCCTTAAAAGGTCTCAATTTAACAGCAACACTGAGGCCTCAAAAGTGCAAATGTAGACACTAAGTCAGATGTAGTCTGTGGAGAACAGCCAAGAAAATCCAGTGCCAAATCTCAGTAAAACTAATAAATCTGAATAATTAATACACTGATCACAATCACAATCAGCTGTTGGGTAAAGAAATGTAAGTCATTAAAAAAAATGAGTTATTTCTTTTTGATTGTTTTATCTGTGTGTATCTGTTTTAGACTCATAGAAAACTGGACCATGAGAAAGACTGGCTTTTCCCTTCTTATTTCCCATTTACTAAAAATGTGCTTGATAAATAAAACCTGAGGGGAGAAGAAAATATATTGTGCCTCAAAGGATAGAGAAATTTGCTGGATACAACAGAAAAAAAATTATTATACTTTTCCATGTGGAAATAATCCAGCTAGCAGCCAGCACACCAAGCCTGATTTCAGATCAGCATCACATATTGTGTATGAACTACTCATGTAACACAGGAGATTGTGCAGCTAACTCAGATAACTTCTTTTGCTTGGAAAAGGTGACACTTAACGTTTTTTGAGGTTTTGGGGGGGGTTTTTTAAGCTTAGATAAATCATCCTTTTAATAATATAAACAAACAGAAATATATCTTCGTATCAAATAAAAGCAATTTGGATTTAACAGAAATTTATCTGCCCTTTTCCAGGCACTGCAGGACCCCAGCAAAGTAAATGGGATTTGGGGTAGAAGAAAGAGAATCAGAAATTCTGGGTTTGTCTGCAATTCTTCAGTTGGTTTGGGTTGTGAATCAGTCCAGTCCTCATGTTCCTGCTGGCCCTGACTTGGGCTCACCACCCCTCGGTCAGGAGAACACCTGCAGCTCCTCCCTTCATAGCTGATGTGAGGAGGTACAGGGCTCCACAGGACAAGTCTGACTGCAGAGCAAGGAGCCTGATTTAATTACTTAGATGAGTTGTCTGAGCTTAATCAGGATAAATTAAAGGAGTCTGATTAATTTTGTTGCATTTCTGAGAGAAAACGTGTTCTGTGCCTTTGGTAACATGGTACAGTTGCTTCACAGTACCTGTGGGTCCCTCAGACCATGCCAGAAAGGGTGTCAGCTTTGGGGGAGGAAGATCAGGGCTTCACATGATATCTTGCACCACCTTTACTCGAAACTGGGATGGCCATACTTCTACTTGGAGCAAACAAAAAGTACTTCCTGCAAAAGTACATGCATGGCAGCATACTTAGCATTTTAATAATAATGGCTCACTGCGGCAGTATTCCTAATATTTTTTACTCTTTTTTGTCATGAAAATAGATTAATAACTCATTTTAAGGTTTTCCAACACAGTTTCTTGCAAGGTTCAGGCATTCTGCTCAGACAGTTAACTTCTCTTCTGTGGGCTGTGCTCCAGTTTGCTCTTTGCATTCTGCTGCATGTTAAATATTCATGTCTGTTTCTCCTCAGTCCACCTCTAAATTTCTGATTCGTGTAATTCATGACTAAGATTTTAATGACTCTGGAAAGGACAGCCACCTCAATCTCATTGTTTGCACAATCAAAAGATCATAATCCATCTGCAATAAGTCTCAGCTCTGATGGGAAATAATTTGGCATTGCCTAAACATGACACAAATACATTACAAAAAGCCTCTCTCAGTTTCTAACTTGCAGCTTGAAGCTAAGAGCAGTGGATGAGATCCAAAATCTACAGAATACTCTTTGGTCTTGGCCTTCGGAGCTTAGTAAGACTTTCTCAAACTGTGTTTTATAAGCCCACTATATTCTTTTCCTCATAAAGCCCATGTATACGCTTGCAAAATTTTTCCCTCACTATCCAGATGAAACCAGTATATTCAGAGAACGATCAAAGTACAAATGTTGACATTTACACTGCTGGACATTTAAATAAAATTCTTATATAAGTATCTATTAGGTGAGATTTACTTCATGCCATTTTCAATCAACTACACAGGCAAGCAGTATATATAGAAAAATAAACCCCCTATTCATACTTATACAAATATTTCATGTACACGTTGTTTATTCATTGGAAGAAACTGAGCATATCTTCCGCAGTTTTACCACAGGTCATCTGAAGGGCAGGATCAGGATTCCTGTGATCCATGTAGGCCTCCCAAGGGGGCACAGAACAAGACCTGTTTGATCCAGCACCTGCTGTGAAACTATCACTTGGATACTTTTTTGTAAATTTTTGCCAGACTGTGAATAGTATAAATATGTAAGAAAGAGCAACAGGAAAATCAGCTGGATATTGATGAAAATGCCATTAGTAGCCACTGATCAATCATTTCAGACTACCTTTTCTTTTTT
>VYZT01029257.1:86195-103527 GCA_013400735.1 Pomatostomus ruficeps | reverse complement strand
TTTTTTTTTTTTTTGTTCTGCTGGCACTGCAGCTTCTGCATTAGCCAGACTCAGGCCACCACAGAGTTTTCAGCTAGGTAACGGCATTGTGCTTTTGCTACAGTCTAGAGGGAATGCCCACAAAATGCAAAATATGGCAACTGGAATTTTTATGCAGTCTGTGTGACTAACAGGCAGCTTTGGAGACCATTCCACGAGTGCTCAGAATACCCTGATAGGGTTTAGCAATTCAGTTTCTAGGAATCATCAGATTCTAATTCCACAGAAAAACTCCAGCAAAAGTCTGCTTAATTGCCAGATAAATTCTTGGAAGGCTGTTTAGTTTTGTTTTAAGTTTAGGTCCTCAGGAACTTGACAAAAAGACCTTAGGGAATGGATTTGAGTAATGATTTTCTGAAGCCATTAAACTTAACAATGACTTCAAAGATTTAGCATCTGTTTTTTAAATGTTCGCATGAGGCTGACAGTTGGTATACAATGTTTCACCCCATTGCAGTTGGCAACTACCAAGATATAAATGTTACATAAAATGCAAACGTTGCCTGAAACCATGATTCTGATCAGGAAGAAGACTATGAAATACGGCATCTTTTTGTTCATCAGCCCCAGGTGAGGGTTTAAAGTCTCTTGACTTGCAGACACACGTACCTTTATGTCCTTAATAATCTGCTAGCACTAGAAAAAAAGCAAAGCAGTGAAGGCAGAGTGAGTTTCATTCCCTTCTGGCTCACGTATCAGGAGCTGTTAGCAAAATTCCAGCTCTGTGGTGGGGATGTGTGAGTCCAAAACAAACAAGATGTTTTTCAGATGCTAGACTGTGTTTAAAACTCTGGCACTTGGAAAAATTTATTTGATTTTATTACTGTAAATTGAACAAGTTTAATTAATATCAGCTCACTGACAAACAAGTATGCTGGTTTAATGTTTGGTTTTCACACTGTGCAACAAATCCTGGCACACAAGTCTCTTTAGGAGTTGAAGGCCCAGACAGCAGAGCTAATGTGGTTCCACTTTACAGCTATAGGAGTGAGAATCAAAACTGTGCGGCCCCCTCCCCTTTATGGATGAGCTCTTTGATTTTACAGGCTTAAAGCGTGGCCAGAGGCTCTCAACTTCAACAGTGCATGGAAAAATTTCCTTTTGGGAGAAACTTACATCATCAGCTGCCAGACCTGTCCTGGGTCGCCATAGGTAGTGTGAAAAGGGAATAATTTACTGTTCCTGAAGCTCCGATTATCTCCTATTTGTCCATTCACCCTCAGCATGACCTACGCCTCCTGTGAGTTAGCTCCACTATTTGGCTCTTAACTACACAGGCTCTAGTTGAATCCATAATTTTATCTAACAAAAGCCCCATAGGAAGAAAATAAATGAAATGCTGGCTTTTTAATGCCCCTGACCACAAAATGTGATGGCACTGCTTTGTCACAGGGTTTCTAACCGATTGCTACCTTGTGCACAGGTAGCCACTGTTTGTGATCAAGATGTCAAACAAACAGTTTTATGTGTTATTACAAACTGTAAAGCAGGCATAGTCTGGACACTGCATTTGAATGGAAGTGTATAAGTTCTTGGAAAAGGAAATAAATGAAATTTCAAATCTTTAAGACAATTATTTCAATTTTTCACCATGCGTCTTCTAATTTACTTAGTTCAGTGGAAAACAAAGGAGAAAGGTTTTAATGACTTGCCTTTCATACCTCTTTATTTGAAAGAAAGATGGTAAAGAAGAGGATATTTCTTAGCTTTGAGAAGCCATAGCAAAGTTGAGATTGGGCTTCTCCTCCTCCCCCTTCTTTAAAATAGTTTCTTGAAACTAAAGAGTGGAAGGAGGAATCCTACTCAAAGAAAGTCTGTTTATGTAAAGCTTGTGGAAGAAAGTGTTCCAGAACATTAATTTATTTTAAAATATTGGCCCTTAATATTGCCAAGATTAATGAAACCAACCATCATCTGCAGAGGAAGTGCCAGTTTACAAGACAAAGCTGTTACGAATTATGTGCAGGATTTTTTCAAGATTTCAGAAAATTTTGGTAGAAACCATGTGTGTAATTCACTTATTTGATACAATTCTCCATTATTTAGCTCCACTTTTTTTTCCCCAGCATCCTATTTGGCTACTGATAAACAATTATCTTCACAGAGTAGAAGGTGTCCAAGGACTATTGAGATAAATAAGGTACATTTAGGGTGATATGACAAGTTGAGATCTGATTCAAAGGCAGATCTGTACATGAATGAAAACAGAACCATGTGGAATCACCAACTCTGCCTGCTAAAATCATTTTTCAGCTTCTTCTGTGGCAGAAAATGTTCCCTGTATCTTTCTATAGCATCAAAACTTTCATCTGTTTTGATATCAGGTTTCCCAAACTCCCTGAGTATTAGTGAGCATTAAAGAAAGCTTCCACCAGGGCTCATTTCCTTTGCTGAGGTCATAACCCATTTCTTCTTATTCTCTCACTGATCGAGTTACCCAACATCCTCTGGAAGGTCACAGACAATTTTTTCTTTGTAGTTTCTTAGAGGGAAATTCTGGTCTTTTATTCTTTTTTTGAGTCAGTTAAAAAAATGCAGATCCTTCACCCATGCTCATTATGCAGAGCTGGTATATTTAGCTAGTATAAAGCAATATAAATTAACTATTAATTTCTACTTTCCCAGAATTTGTGGCTGGTATTCCCTTGCATAATACTGGCATTATTAATAACTGTCTTTTCCTCTCTTATGAAAACATATATTCTACAAGGAGTTTAAGGCTGCAATATACAATTCCACTGATTTCCACATAATTCTGTCATCTGTAACCTAGATACTCCTTTTCTGTCTGTACTGAACCAGAGAAGGAAGGAAAGGTCTTCTGAGTAGAGTTACTGCCATAGTTGGTCTTACCCTTTAGAGATGAGAAATGGATAACTCCCTGTTGGTCCTTCTAGAGCCGGAGAGCACCCACTGGCCATTGGAAGACCCATGCAAAGGGAAGTCAATAACTTCTGGAAGGGGCACTCCTTTCTCTTTTGGCTACTTGCTAAAGGCTGTAAGAGCATCAGCTCCTTTAAAATAACATTTTGCTCTGCGATGTCCTGCCCAGGTTCTGACCCTCACTGCTGCCAGTAAGAAATATCAGAGATCACAGCCTGGCCAGTAAGAAATATCAGAGATCACAGCCTGGCCTCAAAAATCTGCTCACTACCTGGTTTGGATCCTACAGAGGGAAGGATTAAAGCCCATCATTCAGACGGATAAAGCAAATTTTATCTTAGACCTACATAAACTCAGCAGCTCTCTGACCATTCTTTGAGTTGTATTCTCACGGTTGCACTTACACTAAAATCTCTCTTGAAGGTATTTCAGCCTCCTCTTCTGTCTCTGCTCCCTTAATTGCTTCTTCACCCTTTAACCCCATTCTCCAAACACATGTTCTTGTGAGATATCAGGCAGGCCAAACTAAGGACACTACTTTTCATTTTACACTGGAACTTCCATTTGCTACCTTAAAATTTATATTTCATAGTTATTTAGTTTTACACATTTTTACCAATGAGTTTTTAGTCTGGACAATAGCAAGATACCATGAATTCTAGCTTTCAACCTGCAGAAACAAATCACAAACATTAGATGCATAATTCACTTCCCTGGGTAGATTTGTGTTTCACCAGGCCATGTTAATAAACATTTATTTAAAATAAGATTTTCTCTTTTTTCTGATCATGTGTTTCAAAGTACTGAGCCAGAGAGCTGAACATATGTTTCATCAAGAAATCATAAGAGTTATGCACAGATTGTTCCCTGCTTTGAAATTTTAGGTAAAAGTAGACATGTGAAACTCAACAGTTGTTTCAGGTAGAATACAGGTGGACTTCAATCCCTAAGGAAGCTTCATCCAGGAAAGCAATAAAGTTGTTATCCCTGCAATACTAAACAAAGTTCAGAGTAATTCACAGGTAACAGCAGCAGGTAGAAAAGTTTAAATTCTTGGCTGTGAATGCTCCCAAATGAATTTCCCAAAAGCGGGGGCAAGGAGAAATCATTTGTAAATATGGACTTAAGTGTATCCCTTGGGCGATCAGTTTTGACCAGGGATCCCAGAAAGACCAGAGTCAAGTGAATTCCTGCTCATTGAAATGGGATTTTGCCTGATCACACAGAGGAGCACGTGAGTATAAAACGAAGCAATACCATATCCTGGCAAAACCTGTGCTGTACATGGAAATGGCCTCGTATCAAGGCACATTGGGTGTTACACCTGAGTCAGTAGGTGCACAATTAGACAAGCAGACAGTAGATTTGGATTAACTTTTGGACAGTGGGTTTGAGTTAATTTTAAGGACAACATTCTCTGAAATTATTGGTGAGGTTAGGAAAAAGAAATTAATTAATTAGAGCCTTGTGAGCTGTGTGGTTTTGCTACCTTCCAAATTTGTCTTTAAAAATTAATTAAAACCCAAGAGTTTGTAGAGGTTTATACTGATTATACATCCCACATCACTTTTTTTCAGGTGATAAGGTACAGACTACTGCATCCTGGCAAAGCTCCAGAGTGGATAATTGCATTGCCTTGCCAAGTTTTAATTGAATGAGGTGCTCTTCTTAACTTTGTCTCACAGTAGATTACTGCGCGTTGTTGTGCATTGTTAATTACTGACCACACATCTCCAGAGGAGCCTGACTTGCAGAGGTATCATGTTTCCATAGTGCAATCCAGACAAGAAATAAAGCTAAAGCCCTCAAAGATGTCTAGAGGAGAGATGCCAGGTCCGGACTGACGCAGTAACCTGTCACCCAAACCTCCCTGCTCCCCTCTCTTCATGCCTTTAACACGATTATCAGTGTAGGCTGACAAGGGAGCCCTTCCATTTCTTTGCGTATGTTCGAAGGGAAGGACAGACCCAGGTACAATTCCACAGCTCCTCAGTGGTCTGTTGTTTGATTATTTGGAGGCATTTCTGCGAAAATCTCCAGTGGCCTAACTGGAGATGCCTCAGAATACCCTTGCTGGGGCTGCAGGGGGATCTGCTTGGGGTTTTTTCCCAGCGAACTGTTATTTTTAGTTGCCAAAACTGTATATGAAACAAGAGTATAAATCTTTCATTCCAAACCATCTTAGATGCCAAAAAAGTTGTTTTTTGATATTTCAAATTAGGAAATTGTGCAAAATAGAAGGAGAAAAGAAACAAAGTCAAAGCAATTTTGCATTTTAAAACTTTAGAAAGAAATAGACTTAAGAAAGTAGAAACCAAAATAAAGCATTTCCAAAACATCTAAAGAAACACGTGTACTCTAATTTTTTGCTTGGTTGCTCAACAAAGATTGTAATTTCAGGTTTTTCACCAAGCTAGTATATGAAAAATTCTGAGAAATCAAGAAAGCTGTCTTTCCTACATACAAAAATAACTTCATTTTTGTATGACCATCTTTATTTCCAAATAATGTCCAGATTTTAAACTGATATCACTTAAATGTAAATTTATACATGCATATATAATTAATGTGTATCTAGAAAACACTTTCGTAGAAATCTAAATATTTTACATGTACATTTGTACAAGCAACAAGACAATTTTTCTGTGCGCTAAGTATTGCCATTATTCAGTGTGACAGTTTAGTTTGAGTACCCAACCCAGGTGTGATGTGAGGGAGTTCAACTCCCTCTCTCAAAAAATGCAAGCAGAGCCCACATGAGGGAACAGGAGGTACCTCAAGATGCTGAGGTCTTAATTTTAAAATGACACAGATTTTGAGGAGAAAAGTTGCATTTCTTCTAGTTTTAACACCTTGCAGGGCCTGCTCTCCTACTCTAGATTCAAGGGGAGCAAGGGTTATCTTTTGTAATTTGTGTAGTTTAAGGCATTTTTTTTCGAGCAACACTCATTACTTTAGGCCTTGTGCCATGACATCCCTGTCCCTTCTCTGGAACCAGGGAAGGTAGTAAAGGCCTGCAGCAGACTCGAAACCAGGATTGCTAAGGTATAAAAGACAGAAGAAATTGCTCCTGAAAACAGTTGCTGTGAGAAGATTATGACCACATACAAATTCTCCAGGAAGTTGCGAAATTTGCTTTAGGTTGTTGAAGAGTTCATCTACCTTTTATTCCCATCATTCCCTAAGAAAAAAAAATACAATAAATTCCTTGAGCAGGATGATTTTAAAGGATTGAGGAATCTCCCTTCAGTATCCCAAACTGTTGTTTTATTGGCAACTGAATCCCCTTTTTCATTACTCTTCAAAGATCCCTCCATTTCAATTCTACTTGTTCACATTCTGCTTCAAATAATACCCCACTGAGCTGACCACATGCAGGACTGTGTTCCAAGACCTCTTTTTTAATAAAAATTCTCTTTCAGTGTCTCCACACCATGAAACAAATCACATAGCTTCATAAGCCATCAGACAATCCTTTCAGTTTCTTGTGCAGGCGAACTGAGCCTTTTTCATCTGATTAATTCACCAAGCAAGCTGATCTGGGAAGCATAAAAAGCTTCTGAGGCAGGGTGAGAATCAGCAGCCCATATTTTATAATGGCATCACTAATGCCCCAAATTAAGTGCTGAGGCTGTTTTGCTTGGCAATATCATTTCATGTTAATTTTGCATGGGACCGAAAATGAAGTTGTAATCTCTCCCTATCATGCTGCGACTATTTCCTTGACCATCTCCAGTGCTGCATTTTATGAGGATGTGGCTCTTACTGCTGGCTATGGAAACCCCTCCATGAGTAAAAGCTCCTTGAGTTCCTGCCCCAAAGAGTTCACAGAGCCACGCATCCATCCACGGAGAGGGCACCCTTGGGGAGGTGTCTGTCTCGACACAGGGGTGGCCAAGAGGACCCAGAACAAAGGCAAGGCCTGGAGCAAGGCAGGCCGCAGGTTCAGTGAATTTACCTCAACCTCTGGGAGAAAATGAACCCTCGGAATGAGCTGCAAGCACAGGGCTCACACGCTGCACTGCAAGGGCACCACATCAGCCCTCCTGAGCAGTCATTAGCAGATCTGTGCATTTAGTTGCAGGAAGGATTTTAAGAGAAGGAAGTTTGATTCTTTGAAAAGCAAAACAGACTATTTTTTTCTTGCCTTGTGTATTGCTTTAGTGAGCTCCGTTGCCTTTGAGTAATTTTTAATTTTTTTCTTTTCTGCAGATTCAGGCTATGGTTTTTAATGGCCATGTACTATTCCATGTGAACAACCAGTGTTACTGGTCAGCCTCCGCTCTAGGGTTCTAAAATGAGGTGCTTAGCTTTATGCATAAGAATCCTTATATTTTTGTTAATTTGCAAAGGTAATGGACTAATTAGTCTTACAATTTTTAGACCATTTACTCAGGTTTGGTTAGTATGGTTTGAGGGCCATGGTCAATTGATATTGATATTTATAAAAATATGTCATATTTAATACAGAAATATACTTATTGGTCTTGGTTTTCACAGAAGAGTGAGTTTTGCTCCCTCAGAGCCTGTCCCCTTGTCAGCCTCAATTTATATCAACCAAAATGATCATGTTCCCAGCTATGAACTCTACATTTATTTCATAGATGCATAAAAGGTCAAGACCTTAGATTTTTTTTTAATCTATGTCATTGTGATTTTAAAAGAGCCTAAAGGATCAACAAGACCAAATTAAAATAAAAGATAATTGTGCATTCATTCACTTCAGATCTTTGCATACTCAGTTCCAATTTAAAATAATCACACTTTGGTAAGCAAGTCAAGTACAGAAATATACACTGCATTATTTTTATTAAGGTTGGCCACTTCGTAGTTAATTTTTACCTTCATTAAAATATTTTAATCTATGTCTTTAAGTATATAAAACATCAAAGTTTCATTCTACCACTACCATCTCAGAAAGAGATCAACTCTCAGTAAGACCCTTGCCATTTTCTTTGATCTTGTAGAGACCTGGGGATTTTAAGCCTGGTGTTGACTCTTTCAAGAATTTTAGAACTAATTGCTTAATGTTTTTATTGTGTTCTCTTCTCTAATTTAATACAATGTTTTATGAAGTTGTTAGAGACTGTAATGTCTGTACTACGTTTTTGCTGTTACTGGTGACATATTTCTAGTGAAATTTCAAGCTAAAGGGAATAATTTATAATCGTCTTTATTTTGTCTATAAGAACTTCTTTCTGGTGATCCTGTTAGTCTGGGCTATAATTTTTCTTCTGTACATATATGATATTGCAATTAAATACTTAGCCATCTTTTGTCTACTTATATTCAGTGAATATTTGCAGTTTGTGGTTTAATTCAGTGTAAATTACTTCATATCTGAACCAGAGGCATGTATGTATTGTTTTTAAACAGACTAAAATGCTGTGGAGTGTTTAATGCCTAGGGATCAGTCTGGATTCTGCTGAAGGCAATAGCAAGCTCCCATGAACCTAAAGAGAATCAAAGTTTCACTGAAATGCTCAAGTACCAGAAGGACTTGCCCTAGGCAGCCTTCAGTGTAGGATATTTAGACACACCACTTTCCTGGCCATGCAAAAACTCCCCTCTCACTGACAGTCCTGGCTGAACCCACTTCATCTCCTTCACTGTATACAGGAAATTCAGGGCAGCTCAAGTGTGTGCTAAAGACTCCAATGGATGATTTCTGCCAGTAGTGGTTTCCACCAGCTCCTCGGCACAGTTTACAGTGGAATTCTCTCACTGATTTAGACTTCCTTAGAAAGGGCTGTTTCTTGGAAAGAGACTCCACTGCAAACTGCTAGTCTGGTTCCACTCTGTTAACTGAAGAACCTGTTTATACATGATGGCTAATTGCAATTGATGAATGTGTGAGGAGGACCTGATCTACGTGAGTGACCAATTCCAAATCAGTTTAATCTAGAGAGAATGGAGCAGAGGGAAAGCTCCCTTCAAGCTGAGCTGAATGAGGGGCACAGAAAGCAGAGATGAAACTTGTGCTCTGCAGGACAGGCCAGTCTCAGTAGGTGAGTGCATTCTGCACTTTCCTCTGAAGTCTTCAAAATAAAACTTTCAAACACACGGCGCACAATAACCTTCAGCATCAGTGACTAAAATCACAAATACACATGGCAAGAGTGGCAGTTGGGAGAAACCTTTTGCCAGGAGCAGATTAATGTAATATTCTTGGGGTTTGCTGTTATCAGAGTAGATAGAAGCAGATGAGGATCCAAGAAGAGCAGCCTGCAGATCTAACACTCAGAAGGACACACTCCAGTAAAGTGAGGGCTATCATACAATTTCTTCTCCTTCTACTCAGTGCTTCTTCTGCTTTTCAGCCACCTCCTCTTTGTCTCTAATCCCAGCCAACTAACATCAGTGATCTGGTGTTTCAGCATCATTCAGTGTACCCTGACAATTTTTGGAGACCTTTAGCACATGAAATTCTGATGGCTCAAAGCATTTATCAAAATCAAGTAACAGAACAGTTGAGCTTTACTTGATGCTGTCACAGTATGTTTTCTGCCTAGATCTGGATTTTTTGGATAGAATAAAAGAAATGAAAACAGATTGCATGCTAATCCAGTTTTATTTTCAGTTTATGATGGGCATGTAGGAAGTTGCTGAAGATGAATAAATAAAAGTATCATGCCAAGTAAATATTATTCATTTGTAGTCACATATGTACTGATGATCTTTGTGTTTCAAATATCATCCAGATGGAAAAACATCTGGAATTAAAAAAATATTAGGCAAAGAGTCCAATATCTGAAAATCTAATTATGGGATTTTTTTCCTGGGTCCAATCGTTCTGTAAAAAACCTGGAAAAAAGAAAAGGACAGGAGTGCAAACCAGTGTACATCTATTGGGTTGTGCATATGTTATATCAGGTTGTATGTATAGTTTTTAAAAATCAACTTCCAGTTTTAAGAGGCTGATATTTCCTGTCTGGACTCTGAACAGCATGATTAATAATGTAATATTTTAATTCCATTTAATTTCCACTTCTGTTTTGGCATGGTTGTCTTGTTTCTGCACAGAAAGAATTTTTCAAATATTGAATTATGCGTGTAAATGGTTATTCCTGATTCTCAGGCTTTCCAGTGAGCAAAATAGACATGATTTGTATTGTCTTTTTATCTCTATATGTGACAGATAATGCACTACTCCAAATGTTTTCACACGGGGTCCACAAGTCCCTTACTTAATATTAAGGCCTAGTTAATAAAATGTCAACAATTCTGATCTTTGGCAAATACCATAAATATTAAATTATGTTGCTAATACATCAGTGTTTATCACCTGGTGTCAGAAAAAATGGTTATTTGATAGATCAACCTTTGCAATAGAAACTTTAGATGTAAATGCCATCTCAGGGCAATTTTTAGGGCTGTACTCACAGTTCTGTATAAACGTTTCATCACAAGAAATTAGACATTAGACAATTTCCTTTGATTTTGTATCATCCAAATGGGGGGGGGGGTTGTGCATATAGCTTCTGCAGACTTCAGATTATTTTCTACTGGTTCCCTTTCTATGAAGTTAAACCAAAATTATATGAGAAATTAAATGTGAAAATGCCTTTCTTTTCCTTACTAAAATTTCAGCCCTTATTTTTTTTTCTCTTTAGAAGTGTGTATTGTTAATTAATTTTTGAAAGCAGCTATGTATTTGTTGGATCATTCCATAATACTAAGCTGAACTAACTATTACCATGGAAAAACTATAAACCATCTCCAATAAAAGTAGATATTTTTTACTAAGGATTTTTTTTATTTCACACTATTTCACAGCTTTGATGTCACCAAAAGATTGTATTTCACAGCTGTTACTTAGCTACCATGAATTACTGCTTTAAAAAAAAAGGAAAATGTTAAAAGATTTTTAATTAAGAAAATTCATGACAGCATTGAGTTCCTTCAGCATTTAGTGCAATATCCTTTGCTTTTTATTTTAAAAGCTTAATTGAGAGCTATAAAAAAAATCCCAGTTAAGAATTTAGAACTCCTCAGTTGTTACATGAGAGCCTTAAAATACATTCCTATCAAAAGATTTCCCACCATAAAATGGCATGCTCAGAGACAAAAAAAAAAGAGATTCCACACGAGAACTTGCAGCTACACAGCTTCATGGCTCAAAAAATTGTTTTGCCTGTTGATCAGCTGTTGACAACACCTGCAAGGTAAATATTGCCATAAATGCCAAATTCTGAGTGAAAGGGTAGTGGAGCAGGATACGTTTCTAGGAAGAGAGTTCTGTTAGAGGTGTAGGGGACCACAATTCTCAAACTCAAACAGGAGTGGTGGAATCAGCATTTTTTATTATGAAAGTTTCAACAGGCGAGAAATTGCCTCACAGAAAAAGCAAACTTGAAAAGAAAAAAAAAAAATAAATAAAAATCCCTGCAAAACCTCACTATCCACAGGGTTTTTTCTGTCAGTCTCTTCTTCACCTTGGAAATGCTTGGTTATGTGCTTGTTTTAAGGATTTATATACCTGCACTTAATGCTTACACAGTCTAGACATGGGGACATTTCTGAAAACACAAAATACACTTACACATTCTTTGAAAGGGGAGTTAAACTTCCCAGCTCATATTTGGCCTTGGACATAATTTTTCATTAAAGATTCTTGACAGAGGCTTGGCTTTGGTTTGTTAGCAAATGTTGAACTCTCCATTGTTTCAGCATTCCAGGGGGAAATAACAACAGACATACTCGTATTTTGAAATGGTGCCTAATTTTGAGCATCCCAGCAAATGATTTGTCTTCTGAGATCAAAGAGTATTAGTCCAGATTTTCAGAATGCACCAGCCCTAATGACAGCAAGAGTAATATTATTGATCATTTTAAAAACTACCTTATGGATAAAGTCAGAAAACAAATATCCCACAGAACTCAGCTCACATTTTAGTATCCAAATGTCAGATCTAAATATCACTCTTAGTGTATGGGATTAAATAGCTTATGCTGTGCAGTTTCTTCTGCTCTAAAACCAGCAGAAAATGAACTCAACCTCAGAGAAATTTAAAATATTTCTTTTTTAATGGGAAACTTAAGTGTATGAAGTCAATTAAAAGAAAAGTATACTTCTCTAATGCTACTGATTTCGAAAGTGTTTTACAATGATATCTCTCGGGTAAGTTATATTTCCTAATTTCTAAATAAGAGATAAGATTAAGTGGTTCGGTGGAAATATAACCGATTTTCTACCCAAAGCCACATAAACAGTATTTGGTTATAAAACTTTAACAGATCCATTTATGTACTAAATTATTTAAGCAAATGTAATGCTTCCAAATTGTATTGTTTTGCAAGGTTTCTCTTGGAACCTTTGCCATTTATCATACATGTACTTCTGTCTTTTTTCTACTCAGAAGCACAGCATGAAAAAACTTCATTTCACATTGAAACATTGTTACTTGGAACAGTGTGATGAAATGAGACACAGGAGGAGAGTTTGTGTTATACTCTGGTAAACAGTTGGTCTACAGGAAGGATAGTATTTTATGCTGTGACTGATATATCAATTGTGAGTCCTAAAATATGGCTGATGTGAAAAGGGGAGGGCTGTCTGTGACAGCCTGTGTGCATGTGAAAGATTACAGGTGACATGCCTAGGCCTGCTGGGAGGTCACAACCCAAATCCCACCCAGGAGTTACTATAACTATGCAATACATTCTGGTAAAATTATATCTCCAGTATACTTAATGTCACTCTTCTAAACAGAGCAATACAAACAGCTAAGGCCCCAAGCTTGGAGATAAGACCCTGATGTTATTTACATGCTTTAGATGAATGAGCACTTCCCATAAAGAGCTACAAGAAAAGCAGGTGTCTAAAGGTTTGCAGGTTCAGCACTGGCAGCTTTGTAGATCAGGGAAATACTGCCCATCCCTCATATGAGATTCCAAGAGCTACATGGTATTAATCTATTAACAAAAACTGGTCTGAAGCATTTCAGATTTTTAAAAAGCTAAAGACAAAATTGCAAAATATAATTTTAATAACCTTCTAGATTAAGTGAAGTGTGTTCAGGTTTATTTGAAAATGTGAGTTTACCCCTTTGATACAGCTATGTACACTAATACTTTCCCTGGGTGTCGCTCACATCACGTAATACCTGGCCTTCCACATGTCCCCATGGAAAATACTGGCACTACTTCAGAAGCCAAGCCATAGGGTGGACCTGACTCAATTATGTACATAAGTATGTGTTAGGCAACAATTTATTGCTGTGAATCATATAGCAGTAAAGATGACGAAAGTCAAATATTTAGACACCAATATATTGCACTGAAGCATATAGCAGTAAGGATGAAGAAAGCAAAATCTTTTGACATCTATCATGTGGTGAATATTATACAAAAATATTTCTGCATCTGTTAAAATCACTTAATGTGTGACAAACTGAAGATGAGTGGGGAGATAAATCTAGCATCCTTACCTACACTTAAATGTAGAAACAACACACCAGTGTTTCAAGTCTAAACAGTTCATATTGTACACTGAGGTTGTTTTTAATATGTGAGCCTTGAATCCACTCAAAGCTGCTCTGTTTCCTAATCTCATTTACAGAAGTGTTTCTCATCATGCATAAGCTGTGAAAAGATGGCTGGGGGGGAAAAGGTTGCATTGATTGAAAGGGAAATTCCTGAAACAATGTCAGTTGAAACTTCCCTCTCTGAAATTCAACTCTTCTCCCATAACCAGCCATATTTATCCACTGTAGCACTACTATAATCAGTAGAAACCTTCCTCTTGACTCCAGCGAACAGAAGATCAAGACCTACAAGTGACCACAAGTGTAGCTCTGTCTCCTCAACAGTGCTTTTAAAAACTTTTGAAATATATCACTGCTGCTTTAATAATTTTCACATATGCACTGCTTTCCTTTCCTCAAAATTAGGAGAAATTCTAATAAGGTTTTACGATGGAAATTGAAACTGCTTTAATTTCTAGTGCTTAATGAAAATGGTGAAAAATGGATGGGGATAATCACTAGATTTTTTTTTAGAAATCGGTAATATCAACTGCTCTCTGTTTAATTCCAATGTTCTTTGGATTTTTAAAACAGCATTGGAGCAGCAACAAAACATGTATTTTATGTATGTGAGCGTTAACATAGTTTCATGTCACAGAAGATGTCACTATGAGACTGGCCACACTGATAGCAAGAGACTCAAAAATAAGAGCTTAATTAAATAATTACCAGTAAAAGTGAGATGCAACACATGAGGAAGACTGCTAGTTAATGCTGGGCCACAGCAGGGAGAGAAATGCTCCCCAGAGCTGAATATCTGGGGATTTATGGACATGCATTCCCAGTTTCAGGATGGCACTGCTGAGAGCAGCTGTCTGGAATGGACAATGAACAACTGCCCTGGATCCTAGCGACCTTGCCACCTCTAACCAACACAAGAGCTCATCCCACTGAACGGCACAAGCAAAGCCGTCTCCTTGCCCATAAACCCCCAGCCTGTTTGTTCCTTCTCTCTGAGCTTGTCCCCTGCTTACCCAGACAGCAGAAACTGCTTGAGCTCCCTTCTGTTTTGTATCCCCAGACAAGGGCAGACGAGAGAAGTGATCACTATGGATTCTGTTAATGGAGTGATCCTTCTGTAGAGCAGGCAGAGTCCTGATGGAATGAAGCTCAGGGTAGCAATAGCCAGACAGAACCACCAGCAAGTGACCAGCATTTCTCAGAGCAAAATGTGCAACATGTATATTATAAACATCCAGGAAGTGATTTTTCTGTCTTTGAGTGATCCACAGGGGTTTTTTGATGACAGGAACAGCCTAAGCCACGATTTAGATGCCCTGTAGCAACAGAAAGATAGGAAAGCAACAGACACTGAGTGAGGCAGGAGCAGAGGCTGTAACGTGATCCTCCACCAGCAAGGCTGAATCTTCTCTGCCCAGTGCCAAGTAGGAGTTTTCCAAACCAGCACGTCCTGAGTGGGGAAGGGCTGCCCACTGTGCTGCTGCTGTGGGGCAGGAGGAGCCCAGGTACCAGGGCTGTACACCACAAACAGTCACCACAGTGAGACCAATCTCTGCTTTGGGGGGAAGGAAGCACTGACCAAGTGAGTACTTCTGCCTAAAGGGGAAGAAGCCTCAACACTCTGTATTTGTGGTTGCTGTTTATATATCTGTTTATATAGCTGAATACAGAGGACAAAAAGCCAAATAAATGTAGCAATAAGAATTTGCTTCCCATCTTGTAGGCAAAGGCAGGAACCACATTAAATTTGCTCACACACTCTCAATGCAACACAGTGGACAGTCTGCAATTTAGAACCTGTTTTACTGGTTTTCGCACTGGAACTGAAATAACTAGAAATTATTTTCTTCAGCTCCAGTGTTAATACCCACACTTTAAAGTTAATTCATTGCTTAAATGTGCAGATATCTTTTATTGTACAGAGGGAATTCAGATACATGGAACTCAATTGAGTGGCACAAAATATTTATTACCCATCTCTCACAAGCTGACCTTTTTCGGTGGTGTAAAATGCATCAACCTGTAGACTTAATAGTACTATCTCTAACTGTCAGATTGCAATTAATTCTCATTTATTACCATCTCAATAATCAACTCTTCAGAACAGCAAATCATAGTGATGCAGGCCAAGTTTTGCTTCTTCATGCAGAGTATGAAGCATTCTCACAGTACAACCTTCCTGCAAATGCTTGTTCCTTGCCAAGTCTTGCACCACAGTACACTTAATTAGGCCACAAAAAGCTGACATCCTGCATGCTTCCCAGGTGTACACAGACCCTGTTTCAAATAAAGATTACAGACCCAATCCTGTCCCCAGTGTAGCCAGAGAATTTGAGGCCAATAAAAAAACTAGAATGGTAGAATTTGCTTTCATTAAACACTAAGATATTTTTTCATGTAAGAAAAAATAAAATAAAAATAAAATAACTTTAGCCAGTACATAAGACACCAAGGATTTAATACTAATACAGCTCAAAAATATTTAATGTTCAAATGTAGAAATAATTCCATTACTGCTTGAAAGGAAACAGAAAACCTTGTAAGTCTAGCAATATATAGAAAGAAAGATATGTACACACATACCTGGTTAGAGATACACCTGTGCAATTCAGTAACAAGTTGTAATTTCATGTCCCACTTCATATGCACTTACTCCACAGCTATTTAGTGCAGCCCGCATAGCTTGTCAGAAAAAAATCTCTTTCTACAGTTTGTAAACACAGAAATGTATCTCACCTTCCAGAACTGTTTGAATCCAGCACTATTCCCTGTGGTAGGAACGGGTTACAAGGGCTTAGAAATTCCACAAAAGGGACACACAGTAGTCCCTATTCCCAGGGTTTGTGTACACTGGCTAAACCCAGCACCCAGCACAGCAAAGCCCTGGATCATGGCTAGGGGTCTTAGCCACGATGGTAATACAAAGAAATGACAGTAGCAATGCTTCTACCTCTGAAAGAACCCGAGATATCACATCTTTATGCTGCTTTATGCACAGAACTCTGTTTTGTAGAATCATAGCCTATTCATAACGTTTTATGGAGAGTAATGTTTCTTTCCCCCAGTTGGCTTGTAGTGCTGGACACCTGCCTTACAGATGGGGAGAGAGGGAAAAAATCAAATCAAAAGTATTTTTAAGCTCCCTAAAATAATTTAATAACTTTCTATGCAATCTGTGGCACCTCTTAAACACAAAATGATGAGGTGCATGTTACACATGCACTATTCTGGAATGTGGCTGCTTAAATTTCCTCTCAGCCTCCACAAACTGTGAGCCTTTCCCAGGATAACCCACAGATACCACCCAGTTGTGTCAGCGGCCTTTGTGTGGCTTAGGGAAAGCTGAGGTCCCCTTCCACTTGAAAGAGCAGAGATTGCAATCCCACACTGGTGCCTGCTTTCAGATGTAGAAGGTGCTGAGATCAAGTATTGCAGTGACTGTGAGTCCTTCCCAGACTTGACAGAAGGTGCACAGAGAAAGGATAAAAAGTAAGAACAAATGGGAGCATTTCTGTCAGCTGGCTCCGGAGTGAGGGTGTGGGGTGGGCAGGCGACCTGTGCTCCACTCCCTCCCTGTCTGCCACAGCCCCTCCTCCACATCCCTCGCACTGCAGACATGGGCCATGACACAAGCTGAGGGTACAGCTTTCTGTTTTCTAGAAATCAGCTAGATTGATGCTTGATTTGGCCCCAAGCACTCTCACTAGTTTGTTCTACAAGTTTGTTCTTTCCCCTTCCCTGTACCTGTAGTGACTGGGCAGTAACCCTCGGTGTGCTCAGGCTGGTGGAGTTCCTTTCTTACCCAGGCCTTCTCCAGCTCCCCAAAACACACTCCCAAGCAGTGCAGCTTTCAAAGCCTTAAGGAACCTTCAGGAGTCACTCCTGCTGTCAGCTAGGGAAGCTGAGACATCTGAAAAGAACAA